>JARFJB010000762.1:2877500-2920000 GCA_036346205.1 Vesta saturnalis
TGTGCGTGTTGCGTGCGTGTGTGTGCGTGTGCGTGTGTGGCGTTGTGTGTCGTGTGGTGCGTTGTGCGTGTGTGCGTGTGCGTGTCGTTGCGTGTGTGCGTCGTGATGTGCGGTGTGTGCGTGTGCGTGTGTGCGTATGTGCGTGTGCGTGTCGTGTCGCGTGTGCGTGTGCGTGTGTGCGTTGTGCGTTGTGCGTGTGTTGCGTGTGCGTTGTGCGTGTGCGGTGTGTGCGTTGGTGTGGTGTGTGGGGTGGTTGTGTGGTGGTGTTGTGTGTTGTGGTGTTGGTTGGGTGTGTGTGGTGTGTGGGAGTTGTGCGTGTGTGGTGTGTGGGTGCTGTGTGTGCGTATGTGTGGTGTGCTGTGTGTTTGCGTTGGCGTGCGTGTGTGTGCGGTGTGCGTGCGTGGTGTGTCGTGTGTGGCGTTGTGCTGTGTGCGTGTGCGTGTGTGCGTTCGTGTGCGTGTGTGTGCGTGTGCGTGTGGTGGTGGTGTGTGCGTGTGTGCGTGTGCGTGTGTGCGTGTGGTGTGTGCGTGTCGTGTGTGTGCGTGTGTGCGTGTGGTGTCGTGGTGTGCGTTGTGCGTGTGTGCGTGTGTGCGGTGTGTGCGTGTGTGGTGTGTGTGCTGTGTGCGTGTGTGTGCGTGTGCGTGTGTGCGTGTGTGCGTGTGCGTGTGCGTGTGTGCGTGTGTGCGTGTGTGCGTGTGCGTGTGTTGCTGTGTGTGCGTGCGTATGTGTCGTGTGCGTGTATGCGTGCGTGCTGTGCGTGTGTGCGTGTCGTGTCGTGTGTGCTGTGTGTGCTGTGTGTGTGTGCGTGTGCGTGTGAGTGTGGCGTGTGTGCGTGTGTGTCGTGTGCGTTGTGCGTGTGTGCGTGCGTGTGCGTGTGGTGGTGCGTGTGCGTGTGCGTGTGTGGTGTGTGGCGTGTGTGCGTTGTGTGTGTGTGTGCGTGTGTGCGTGTGCGTGTGTGCGTGTGGTGTGCGTATGTTGCGTGTGCGATGTGCGTGTGTGCGTGTGTGCGTAGTGTCGTGGCGTGTGCGTGTGCGTCGTGTGCGTGTCGTGCGTGTGCGTGTGTGCGTTGTGCGTTATGCGTTGTGCGTGTGTGTCGTGTCGTTGTCGTGTCGTGTGTCGTGTGTCGTGTCGTGCGTGTGGTGCGTGTGTGTCGTTGCGTGTGTGCGTGTAGCTGTGTGGTAGCGTGTGTGCGTGTGCGTGTGTGCGTGTGGTGTCGTTGTCGTGTGTGTGCGTTGTAGCGTGTGTGCGTGTGGTGCGTGTGCGGTGTGCGTGTGCGATGTGGCGTGTGGTGTGCGTGTGGTGTGTGCGTTGTGTGTGTGCGTGTGCTGTGTGTGGCGTGTGTGTGTGCGTGTTGGTGTTGTTACGTATGCGTGTGCTCGTAGTGTTGCTGTGTGTGTGCGTGTTGCTGTGTGGATGCGTGTGCTTGTGTGCGTTTGCGTTAGTGCGTTGCGTTTGTGTGCGTGTGTGCGATGTGTCGTGTGCTTCTGGGGTGGTTTTTTCTTGGGTTTGTTGTGGTGTGGGTGCGGCGGGTGCCGGTGGATGGGGGGTTGTGGGGTGTCGGTTGTGGTGGGGGGTGTCTGCGTTGGGGGTGGTTTCTTGGGTTGGGTGTGGTATGGTGATTGGGGGTTTATCTTTATCTTGTTTTGTGGATCTTTGTCTTTGAATTTTTTTTTTGGGGGGTTGTGTGCGTGTGTGCGTGCGTGTGCGTGTGCGTGTGCGTGTGTGCGTGTGTGCGTGTGTGCGTGTGCGCGTGGTGGTGTGCGTGTGCGTGTGTGCGTGTGTGCGTGTGTGCGTGTGTGTGTGCGTGTGTGCGTGTGCGTGTGTGCGTGTGTGCGTGGTGTGCGTGTGTGCGTGTGTGGGCGTGTGTGCGTGTGTGCGTGTGTGGTGTGTGCTGTGTGCTATGTGTGCGTGTGCGTGTCGTGTGTGCGTGTAGCGTGTGTGCGTGTTGCGGTGTGCGGTGTGCGTGCGTGTGTGCGTGTGCGTGTGTGCGTGTGTGCGTGTGTGCGTCGTGTGTGCGTGTGTGCGTGTGTGCGTGTGTGCTTGTGGTGTGCGTGTGTGCGTGTGTGTGCGTATGCTGTGTGTCGTGTGCAGTGTGACGTTGTGCGTTGTGCATGTCGTGTGCGTGTGTGCGTGTTGTGCGTGTGTGCGATGTGCGTGTGTGCGTGTGTGCGTGTGCGTGGTGCTGTGTGTGCAGTGTGTGCGTGTGCGTATATGCGATGTCGTCGTGTGCGTGTATGCGTGTGGTGTGTGCGTGTGTGACGTGTAGCGTGTGTGCGTGTGCGTGTGTGTGCTGTGTGCGTGTGTGTGTGCGTATGTCCGGTGTCGTGCGGTGTTGCGTGTGCATGTGGTGCGTGTGTGCGTGTGCGTGTGTGCGTGTCATGTGGCGTGTGTGCGTGGTGCGTGTGTGCGTGTGCGTGGCGTGTGGCGTGTCGTGCGTGTGTGCGCGTGTGCGTGTGTGCGTGTGTGCGGTTGTGTGCGTGTGTGCGTTGTGCGTGTGTGCGTGTGTGCGTGTGTGCGTGTGTGCGTGTGTGCGTGTGTGCGTGTGCGATGTGCGTGTGTCGCGTGTGTGCGTGCGTGTGCGTGTGGGCGTGTGTGCGTGTGCGTGTGTGTTCGTGTGCGCGTGTGTGGCGTTGTGCGTGTGTGCGTGTGTGCGTGGTGCGTGTGTGCGTGTGTGCGTGTGCGTGTGTGCGTGTGCTAGTGTGCGTGTGTGCGTGTGTGCGCGTGTGTGTGTGCGTGTGTGCGTGTGTGCGTGTGTGCGTGTGTGCGTGTGTGCGTGTGTGCGTGTGTGCGTGTGTCCGTGTGTGCGAGTGTTTGTGTTCGAGTATGCGTGTGTGCGTGTGAGCGTGTGTGCGTGTGAGCGCGTGTGCGTATATGCGTAAGTGCGTGTTTTCGTGTTCGTGTATACGTGTGTTCGTGTTCGTCTATGCGTGTGTGCCTGTAAGCGGTGATGCGTATGTTGCAGTGTGCATGTGTGCGCGTGAGGGTGTATGCGTGTGCGTATGTGCATGTGTGCGTGTGCGCGTTAGTGCAAGTGTACGTGTGTGCGTTAGTGGAATTGTGCGTGTGTGCTTGTGTGTGTGTGTGTGTGTGTGTGTGTGTGTGTGTGTGTGTTTTGTAGATTGTTTCTATTCAAATTAATGAAACCTTCATAAGCATTATCATAATTTTCATGCCCCCTTCTAGTTTCGTGTTCTTTGCTACGTTTGGAAATTGAAGGAAAAAATAAGCTGTGTGAACTTGTGAGCCTTATTTTATTAGTATGCCCTAGTTTAATATCTTGAGCAGAAAACTAGTTAAAAGCAATACTAGAGTTAAGTATCTAAAAAAATAATTTTGACATGGTAAAATTTCATAATTAATAGGTGTCTTCAGCAGCGGAACGGTAAACTGTGTAAAATCATTATATTTTCTTCTTGTAATTGTCATGTGAAATTTTATATTTTACTCTTGGTGTTAATAATACTTTTTGAAGATATAATTTCCCGTACTGAGGATTCTATTAAATCGTTGCCATTATTAAAGTAGAACAACTGTTAGAACCATAGACCTATCATCAATTACCACAAGATCCTGCAAAAGAGTTTGTTTTGGTAACTAAAGAACTTATTAAATTATCATCAACTCCTGAAAAAATGAAAAAGATACTAATTCTGAAGCTCTTTCACCAAAACTGTGTGGTTTACCAAAAATCTACAAATCTAGTGTTCCTTTAAAGCCTATTGTTAGTGCAATTGGTTCTCCTACAAACAATCTTGCAGAACATCTTACATTTCTATTACAACCTCATATAAGCAAAACACCCCATTACATTAAAAATTCTGCCGACTTCATTGAAAAAACATAATTTCAAAATTGAATGTGGTGAAATAATGGTCAGTTTTGATGTTTCACTTTTTACAGAAGTCCCTCTAAAAGAAACTATTGAATATGCAGATCATATTTTTCCAACGGATAGAACAATTCTTTTTTAGCACAGTCTTACTACGACTTATTTTCAGTGGAATAATCAATTCTATGATCAACTTGATGGTGTAGTCCTCTTAGTCCTGTTATAGCTAATTTTTACATATAAAATTCTGAAACGTTAGCGTTGCAAAGTGCACTAAAAAACCTTTTGTTTGGTATAGCTGTGTAGATGACACATTTGTTGTTTGGAGACGTGGAGAAGAAGCACAATACACGTCATAAAAGTTAGTCTAATTAAATCTTTAGTGGATCGAGTACAACGAAATTGTTATCCTGAGTTCTTTAAAGATAAATATGAATATTTAACAAAATTGATAGGTAATGGATATTCACTTAGTGATAATAATAATGTTATTACACCTGCTAGATATAACCATAAATAAAAACCAGTACTTAATGTTGGTACGGCTTTTCTTCCTTTTATGACTAATGTTACAAGGAGAATTCAAGAAATACTAATTAATGTTGTCCTTAGGACTGTTTTGAAACCTACAAGAAAAAGTAAAAAACGTTTAAGGTCACCTAAAGATGTTTCAAACCCATTATCATCTTTCGGAGTGTATAAGTTAACTTGTTCATATGGAAAAGTATACATTGGAACCACAAAACGTAGCTTTGACACAAGACGTGAAGAACTTATGAAACTGTAGATCAGGTCAACCAGAGAAATCTGCGGTATGTGAGCATGCTTGAAATAATTTAAATCGTGACATTCAATTTGATAGTATGGAAATATTGTCAAGATAAACTCATTGTTATGTTCGATTTCGACATGAGATATATAAATATCCTAATAACTACAATAGGCGAAACGAAAATCTTCGTTTAAATGAGTTTTTGCATCATATAATGAAAAAAAAAAGCACAATGGTGCGTCTTAATTGTAATTTCAGCTTTAGGTGTTTCTAGGTTTATTCCCGTTTTTCTCCTAGACCTTGAAGTAAATGCTTTACCAATTATATGTTAAATTACCACAGTACTATAATTTAACATGTAAGTAGTTAAAATGAAGATTAAAGTTATATTTAACATACTACATTGTGTTTCCACTGTGAAATAACACTTACAATTATTACCAAAGCCATTTCTTTATAAGACTTAATTAGATGGTATGTTCAGTTTCTATCAGTGCATGCTTTTAACAATTTCACATTAAAGTTTTTCACAATTTTACACTTACTTAATCCGATTAAATTTTGTTAAATTCGGTCTTTCCCTATTTTTCAATATTCACTGTTTGCCTTTGACCTTTAGAGACTGTTGTGATTTGTCATCTTGAAGGCAGTTTAACAATATTTAATTTATTAAGGGTATGGTTACTCTTTACTAAAATTGTATTCCACAGTTGGCTTTATAGATTTGTCATACTTTTATATTAATAATAAGCTTATGTTTGCGTGTTCACTTTGTTCTATTTCTAAAATTTGTTTCAACATTTTAAACAACTCTAAAAGATTTTACTACTACTGAGAGCGATAACTGTAAGTGTTATCGAAACGTATTGTAGGTAGCGACCGCGAAAATTTTATTATTGTAATAAACGTTTGTCAAATCGCCATTGTTACCACGATAGAAAAAATAATTAGAGGATTCTTAATATCTTAATAATACGTCGTAATTTGTTAATGTTTTCAAAATACATTATTTAGAAATTTTATGTAAGGAATGTAGGATTGTTTGTTACTAACATGTATGTAAAACACATGTTGGGGGGTGAGTGGCAGGTGCATGCTTAAAAAAGCTTTGCTGAAGAGGTGTAACGAATCATTGTAATTTCTCATGCGCGCTCTTCATATACAAATGCCATTGCTCTAATGATTAATTACGGCTGCGATCAAAAGATACCTTTCTTTGTTACTTGAAACTTCGAGAGAGAAAAGTAGTGTTGTTACGGACGAATGCAAATTTTAAAATTAAGATGTCGTGCAATAATAATATGAAACTGCTCCAACGTAAACTAATGTTTCTTGTTCTTTTATTACTTTTGGAAGACGGGGGTTGATTTCGGGAGTAGTGATAGTTAGGTTTGAATCCGGGGAGAAGGCAGTTACAGTTAGAGTGTCAATTTTTAAAATTAAGATGTAGTTCAATAATTAATATGAAACTGCACCAACGTAAATTAATGTTTCTTGTTTTTTTTTATTACTTTTGAAAGACCGGGGTTGATTTCGGGAGTAATGATAGAGTTAGAGTGTCAATAGAGCCAGATTGATTTTTTGTTAATTAAATACCTTCATAGTGAACAGTTTGTCTTTAAAATAATTCTTGCATGTACCTTTCTTTTGAATTCGCCAACGCTAAGTTGTCTTTTCTTTCGGGGTTAAACCACGTATGTTAAGGATCTGTGTGTGTGATCCATTAAAGGAGTATTTATTCTAGTGTAAGTAGGTATATTATATAAATTAAGGCTGGCTGTAAATTGTTTTACAGGTCTATATAACCTATTGAACATCGAGCATTGCATTGCGAAGGTACCTCATTCGTACGCGGACTCATTAACTGAAATCTGCTAAAATAAATGACCGTACAGGGGCCTCTTACTCTAGTATTTGGACTAATTAGCGTTGTTGGTCGTTGGTTATATTTATATTTGTATAGAGGTGGGCTATATATATATATATATATATATATATATATATATATTTATAACTTACTCTTGTAAGGTTTTGCTGTAATGAGTTTTTCTTGTCAGTTTGCTTAAGTAGAATTACTTGCCTGCGAGCTGATTTCTCTTTGTATGTGCTTTATTACATTGTCACTTATGTATTTTGTGCTTTAGTTGTCACTAAAAAATTGGGTACTTGTAAATTCTTTGTCTGTTTTCTTTTGTCCTCGCCTTTACCTTTTTACCGGTGTAATTTTACTGTTATTGTGTTTTATATGAACCGTAATTTGCTTTATTGTTTGATACGCTTATTTACTTAAAGACCGGTATGATTGGTTTTAAAAGGGCCACATGTTTGGTGTTGCGATTTCTATTCTGATTTTCTATTCTATACATGTGTTTTTTTTATTATTGTGTTTCTGTGGAACTAAACTGCTTTTTACTCATTTTCTCTTAATGTTATAATTTTGTACGCCCATTAACTTGATTTTATCGTGTTTTGTTGTATATTTAACCCTTTCACTGTTTTGCTTGTGTTATTTGATTTATTAATGTACTTGTGCAAATACTTACTTATGAATAAAGTGGGATTTATTGGTGGTTCTTTCCCACAATAGTATATTAACGGGCTGAACCACCATTGCGCAAAGCTCGTTAATTTTAATATGGGTAGTGTCATTGTTTACCTGCCCCACATGATGCAACACTTAACCTCGTCCAGCCTATCGCATTTAGATAGCACAACGTACCTAACACTAGACGGCCACTTTGTTTCATCAGATTTGAGGTTTACGAGTAATTAAATATCACACTTGTAAATAAATTCTAATGTTTTCATTATTGCCCGGAAAGTCAAAGTAAGGCAGGCAATTAATTTGAGTAATAGTGACATTATTGTCAGTCAAATCAAGATCAATCACTTAGCGATTGTTTTTTTCGTGAATTTGCATTATTGCAATCAAGTTCAAATTACGCTTTTCAAGATAGGGTACCTGGGGGACGCTACAGTATAGATTTGTGTGAAACATAAATACACAAATACACCATTAACAATCCAAAAACGGTAATTATTTTAATTAATTATTTTACATTTCGCATTTCCTCAGATGTAAAAGGGCAAAAGCGTCCTTAATATTAACTCAGCAACTTATTGTGAAAACATTCAAAACAACAACAAAAATAGCGCATATATTATGGTTCTTATCTATAGCAATTCCGCAATACTGTAAATATCAGATATGTTTGTTAATGAGTTTGCACATTTTTGTTAACCCTAACAAACAAACTTACATTAACTAAATATGCATAAACTACATTCATTGTGTTATATCTAGACACACATCTTTTATGTAAAGATTGTCATGTAAAAAAAGCATAAATAGTTATTGTCGTTTAAAATTGAACGGAAAGGTGGTGAACCACTAAACCTGTAACAATACGTGACCAAACAACGGAAGACTCCGATTTGGAAACATTTTCTAATGCACAAATGCCCAAACACAAGCGCAAACACAAAGATAAACGAAAAATCGACATTGAAGCTGTACGCAATTTAAAATTTTAAACAATCTCAACTGATTGTTAACGGAATTTGTTTAAATTGTTGAAATATCTTCGAATCTTGTGCCTTGGTGAATTTTCAGTTATTCGTTTTTGTGAAATTTTTAAAACCTGATTTTGAGGTATTTTAAAAGTTTTGGATAAATTTTAAAATAATTTTTTTAAATATTAGTTTTTTTTTATTCAATATAATAATGATTGTAATAATGAAACTAAGGTCATTTTAGATACGGTTATAATACAGTGCACCAAAGATTGCAATATTGGGCAATAATATAACCCTCAACAACTTTATTGTTATAAAGTGTTAAAAGGAAATGTAACTGTGAGTCTCCACGGTCGACGGTACACGTCCATTTTTATTACACATTATAAAACAATTTTACTTAGCTTCCACAAAGCTATTTTAATAAATTTTTGTCGTATGTTCCAAAATAAACCAAAAATTTTGCTAACAACCATTGTAATACGTAACATTCATATACTAATAATGAAGACGATCAAACAAATTAAATAAATACCTGAATCATATCGTGCTAATGAAACAGTTAAGATGACATACCTGGAACAAAAACAAAATTAATGCTGAATAATAAACACTAACTTGTAGAAACACAATTATACTCGTATTTTTCCGTGGAAAAATACGTGACCATTAAGATTGTAACCTCGTACATTGTCCCGTGATCGTGATTTTATCAAAAATATTCCGTTGGTTTCGAAATGATAAATTATTCGTTAGTACCGTATATCTGATAAGTTCATGCAATTGAACTAGATCTACATTTAGTATCCTTTTTTTTTTAAACGAAATAAAGCTCTTGGTTTATCATGTTTAGATGAAAGTTTAAAATTAAGATGTGATTTACGTATTGGCATCAATAACTAGTGAAATCCTTTTACTAATTTGGTTGAGAATTGACGTTTCTTTGTAAAAAATAATTGTTCGTAATTTTATAGATATCGTTAAATATAGTCATTTATGTGAAATTGCGCCATTGAAAAATTACCGATTACATTAAAATTGTTACTTTGTATTCAAATATAGTGTAGAATAGCATATGGCGCAATTTGTATAACGATTTAGGCGACAAATTGAGGGGAGTTTTCGATAAAATTTTGGGCCTTAAACAAAGAGTTTAGCTTTTATGTACGAGACGTTAAGCTCCAGCGTCGTTACGAAAACTTCAATTTACAGGATATCGATTACAATGATAATACCAGCTGGTTAAGAATTATTTTTTGGATGATGCAATTGTCCCGACAGCTCTCGAGATTAGTTCGTTTGTGACACGTATTAAAAAAATTTAAGTAATCCTTTTAATGAATGGATAATTAAGAAGTAGGGGAATAAGAGTCCAATGTGGCGCTAAACGGGATGATTTGCGGGAGACTCTTAGTTTAGACGCGGAGGCGTTAACAAGTTCCCGTTACCACAGCGGGTGACCTTCCGCGGAACGGCGTTATCTCTAATCCGTGTTGAAAGAACTTCTGTTAGTAGCCGCAGTTTCACCAATCAACCCTTGATGAGATTTGATTGTGTCGTTCAACCAGATTGAATTATCGTTAAGTGCAGTTTGTCCAATGGGATTTTGTAGTGAATCCTAGAAAAGGTGTTAAGCGTTAATTCCCAGCGCTTTCCCTGTTCTATGGAGTAATTATCGCTATTGTGCGGAAGCAACCGAACGTCCGTTCCTCATTTCCAGACATGATAAATAAATAAATTTTTCTTCTAAAAGTAATCAGTGTCACTCAGAACTTGTATATAGATAGACTAAAGTTAACAAGCAACGTGTAAATATAAACATTAGTGTACCCTACAAACGATTGTAATGTTCACTTGGAAGGTGAAGCATTCACGAGTCGGGTCATACTTGGAGATTCGAGCGTAGTTTCAACATCGATCACATTGACGAAGAACGCCTCAGGGTTCATCATCTGGGTTTCCACCACGGACAGTATAACTAAAGAGGGTAAATTACAAGAGCCATCTGTGTTATGATCCAAATTTATATGAATTCTTTTGATCTGTTATATTCACTATTTTATATGACGATTGCGTTGAAAGGGCAACGCAGATTATTTGTGATAACCGTTTGTTATCTTGCCATACGAGTGATTTAGTAAAGGCAGATATTGAAACTAGCTGGTATGACTGCATTTTAATTAAACGAAGTGATTTAATTGGTATACGAAAGATTAATGTAACGATTGTGTTGATATCTCGATGGTAGTTTATTCATAATATACATCGGTAGGTTAATGCACAATAACGTTCTAAAGTTTAACAATTAATATTTCAATTTTAACATAGCAATAAAAGGTTGATGCGTTAATGCATTATTTTTCATAAATTTCAGCATATTTTATAGCGGCTTGATTGATATAATCTCAACTGGTTGTAAATTGACTTAAAGTGATTTCGTTTCTTGGAAATACAATTTCTTTGAAAATCAGATTTATTAAGTAACGTAACCTATTAAAAGAATTATTGTTTTTGGTCAGACTAGTGATTTTGAGGCATGTAAGTACTTTAGATACGCGAGCGATAATATTTGTAGTCTTTCAGGTATAACGAAGATTTGCTGGTCCCAGGACCACCTGTGATTACGTTCAGGTAAGCGAGTTATTTGAGTTATTTAAGCGAGCTTTGACCGACGTAATTAGACATTTCAACCCTGATTGTGTCATTTCTAATACTCTAGCACCCTTTGTAACGTCTAAATGTCATCTATTTAAGTATTAAACCTATGTAACAAAAACTTTATAAAGATAGATAGGCAACGCACTTTACATGTGACGTCAAGTTTAATTTATTACGTTAAAATTATTGCAATATTAAGATTGTAGCTAACTTCAATTTATTTACATAACTCATAACTCAAAAATACTTTTGTCATTTTTCGCGGCGCAACTAAATGTAACTAGTAAGTAGGATTTCACACACTGTAAAGGAATTTTCTCGACATTTCCTGTTCACTTTTAGAAGGTGCATGTGTGAACGGTAGAAGCACATATTTTTGTGTTTTTAACTTGCACCAAGTTTTATTTGGGATATTCTGCTTCACCTAAAATTAAACAACTTAGTGCCTTACTGCAAAGTAAGTTTCTAAGTGATGCTTAAATTGTAAATCGGACTCCGGATTAATGTACACATGAATCGCACATAAAGCCGACCAAAATCTCAGGTACCGTTACATTACATTTTTCATTGTTAGAATCGGTTTCTTTAGATTTTTTTCTGGTTGCTAATAAACCCAAAGTTGTATAATTTATACCTGCGATCACATGCAAGTTAATGCTTATATTGCCTGGTTTCTGGATAAATAATACTTCAACCTGTGTACAACCCTTAAAGTTCTAAAGTATACTTCTACACCCATGGCTACAACGTTTAGCTACTTAACAGTTTGAGTAATAACCAGAAGATTTTGTGCCTTATGCTCAGTCGCAGATTAAAGTGGGCCAGGTTAGATACGTTCGCTTTAAAATCGGGGTTACTTCTTTCTGAAGCTAATAGTTAAATACTCGGATGCCAACTTGTTTTTAAATATCGAATAAACAAGTAAACCATTACACAATAAAGTTAAACGAAAATTTCTACAATAACATAATTTATTACACAACCCATATTTAATTATAAACGGAAATATCTTAATGCTAATGTTAGTAACGTCATAACCTAATGATTAATTAACGTTACTAGCAATTAATGGAATCGGGATGCCTTATTCTTCGTCACACTGTAGATAACGGAATGGCTGCATGGTGGGTCAGCGTTTTGGAAATTGTTGCGCAATATTACTTCAGGGTTGAAATAAATCTGGATTTGTATGCTTTATAATTCCCAAATGCATACATTTGCAGGAATAAGGTGTTTTAGAATTCCACTTCCCCTTAACGCAGGTGACTACCTCACTTTTGATTAATCGTACTAATACCATAAATTGGATTAACGGTAAAATAATTAATTGCGTAGATGTGTACAGACGTGTGAAAAGTACAGTAAAGGTGAAGTTAAAGTAAAAATAAAAAGTAAACGTGAAAGTAAAATTGCCTGAAATGCAAACGTCTCAAACATTGTAAACTAACTCACCGTAGAATTTACAGCACTTTTAATTTTAATTTTAATGTTATGAGCAATTAATGGAATCAAAATACCTTATTCTTGGTCACACTGTAGATAACGAAATGGCTGCATGCTGGGTCAGCGTTTTAGAAATTGTTGCGCAATATTACTTCAGGGTTGAAATAAATCTGGATTTGTATGCTTTACAATTCCCAAATGCATACATTTGCAGGAATAAGGTGTTTTAGAATTCCACTTCCCATTAACGCAGGTGACTACCTCACTTTTGTTTAATCGTACTAATACCGTATATTTGATTAACGGTAAAATAATGAATTGCGTAGATGTGTATAGACGTTGAAAAGTGCAGTAAAGGTGAAGTTAAAGTAAAAATAAAAAGTAATCGTGAAAGTAAAAGTGCTTGAAATGCAACCGCCTCAAACATTATAAAATAACTTTAAATAACTCACCGTAGAATTTACAGCACTTTCAATAAAAAATATTTAACAGAGCAAAACTGGATGCTCTACTACCTTACAGTATCGCACAAAAAAAAACGACGCTCCCAAAAGGTCTTTGCGCATGAGCATGTCTAAAACTGAATGTGCAAACGATATGCGTGGAAGGCTCCACTTTAAACAAGTAAATTATGTTTTATGCAGCTATGATATGCAGCACACATTATAATGTTGTAAATGAATGGGTGTAAATGTTCTCATAACAAATCGTTAAAATAACCAGTGATCCAAACCACTCAATATAAGATAATGCCGTTGTCCCAGTCGGTTGATTAAAGTAGGCCGGTTCAATCTTTTGATTTGCTTAATTACCACAAATTTCTGCTTGGTTAATTCCAATTAACATAAATACAGTAACTGCAATGTAACAATAATAAAAATTATCTCGGACGCCAAGTTATTTCTTGATTAAGCTCGGAATAACTAAACCGAGTGTACAATAAAAAATTCACCACAATGTCAAAATAAAAAAATATACAAACTATGTTTATTAAATATTTAAATTTAGAATTACATAAAATATATCTTAAAAACTAGTTGTAATAGTCTTAAATTACTAAATTATTTGAATATAAATACCTGTTCTAAACTTTTGTACACAACTTTTTAATAACGTCTGGCATCTAAACAAATACGGAAATGTAAACCAAAGGTGATGTAATATTTGCACCAATAATGCGCAATACCTTGTAATAACAATGCTGTACATTATAAAACATACCAAAGTTGAATTTTACTTCTTATAAATTTATCTACATGAAATTTGAACAATCCAATGTTTATTGCATTCTCTTGAAAGTTCAAATAAAAAATGGGATCTAAATATAGATCTGAATTACTTGCAATATTGTAATCATAAGCATCAAAAATGCCAAAAGTGGTAAAAATGCCAAAAGTAAAAGTATTAAAAGTAGTAAAAGTAAAAGTAAAAGTGCCTGCAAAAAGCAAAGGTTTTAAATTGTAATATAATGCGAGTTAAATGTACCTTACCATTAAATTAATGGCAGTTTTCACAAAATTTAGGTGGAAACCCAAAAATGGCTTCCTGTATACGCAGAATACATCAAGAAAATGAAGAAAAGGACGCATAGGATGTCAGATGATATTGCGGTGCGCGAACAAACGTGGACAAATTTAATTCCACGATATGGAAGTATATAAACCTTTAAGAAAAATATGCAACTAAGTTAAACCAAAATGCAAATTAAGTTGCCTACCACAACTTATAAATCATTAATAATTAAAACTCTTTTTCTTATATTTTACGACTAAATGAACGAAGAACGTAAAACATTCGTTACAACATGGCACGAAATGCGCGACATGGAAAAAAATGCGCGTTAGTTGCCTACAGAAAGGTGAATTATTAACAACACGTTAGAATTTTGTGACTCCCCCCCCCCTTAAAAGTTGGAATTGGAGATTTCAAACACCAATAATAATAAAAGTATTTTATCAAAATCTGATGAAATACATAAAAAAATTTAAGTTAATTGAGATTCAAGCAAAAATGCAAATGGTAATACCTAGATTCTAAATAAATGCCCAAATAGAACAAAATCTTACCCTAAATGTACGAAGAAGTACGGAAGATGCGGTGATTTTGGTCAGGAAAGACCCCTCGCAACATCATCAAAAGCTAATGACGCGCTATCGCCCGCGCACGCTTCTGGTTGAAACTATAAGGTCCAAAACCTAAAATAAATCTATGCAAACTTTAAGCTGCTGGGGTTTGTGAAGGAAACCTCCGCCAGGGGAGCAAAGTGAAAAACCAGTAAGAAAAATTGAAGCTTACGTAAAGGGAGAACAGAAACCAACCATGATCTGAAGGGGCAGAAAGTGGGGAACTCGGGAACAGTTTTCCTGTGATACGATAAAAATCACGGCAAATTGTCACTACATGCAAGAGTCAAGCTTCCTCAAATACAAACTATAAAAATCGAGACCGAGAGAGAATATTTCCGATACCCTTCCCCGTTAATCTCAACTCCAGCCTCCTGGGTACGTCAACACAAAACACCCACAGTCACGTCCCGTTAAATAAGTGAAAATCGGTATATCAAAGTCTTTACCAGGTCGCGGTGTATAAATGGATTGGATTGTGTACTCTATTCCGAACACATTCATAACCCCACCTAAAAGTACTCCGGTGTCGTAATCAGGAAGTCATGGTTAGGATGTGAACTATTGACGAGGCTGACAAGATTTAAACCTAAGTACACAAAGCACCGGCAAGTCTAGAACACTGGACAAATCATGAATCATCAAAAGCAAGAATGTTGAAGATAGTTTTTGGGTAACCAAAATAAATTAATTCGAATCAAAAACAAATACGTATTTAAGCATTTCTAGTACTCTTACCAACGGTTGAGAGTTTGAAAGTTTCACATCAATTAACGTACAAAGGTAAACTCAAAATGGTTATTTAAATTTTTACTATTGTAACAATAGTAAATTGTAAATCCAATAAATGAAAACAATTTACCTGAGAACGAAGGTGCCAAAAAACGGTAAAATCAGTTGCACAATGTGATCTAAATATCAACAACCCTGCTAAACATTTGTAGCCAAAGTAAAATAAATGGTGTGCGAAATAAGCACAAAACAAAATTAAGTTACTTTTGAAAAATAATCAAAGTAATTAACATGTAAGTAAGAAACTAGAATGTAATAGCCTCAAAAATACTATTGAATAAAGATAATTTCGATTTAATGTGATTTTAAATCTTTAACATGAAAAATATCTGAAGGTTTTTCATTAAGAGTATAATTTTTCATCGCATCAGATAAGGTATAATTCTTTTTCCAAACTAGATCACCCACGCTTAAGTTTAATGGACGATGTCGCAAACTGTAAGATTTTGAATTTCGTTCGTAAGCGGCATGTAAATTTTGTTTTACATTCTTAAAGATCGGTAAAAGTTCATTTAAATTTTGAACCAACTGTTCACGGTTGTTAATTGATAAATCATCATCCTCTTTAAAATATTTTAATCGACCATAAAAATCTCCAGTAATCGGAATGGTTCGACCAAACGCCAAAAAGGAAGGTGAAAATTTAGCAGATTCATGAACAGTGTTACGGTAATCTTGTGAATTCCAGCATCCCATTTTTTATGATTATCTTTAATGTAAGATCTTATTGCAGTACCTACTACTTTACTAACTCTTTCAACAAAATTTACTTGGTGATGGTAACTCGCATTAAACTAAATGGATGGAACTTTGTAAAAAAAGGAAAAGGCAAAGGCCACGTATTTCATTCTCTCCCCAAGGGGGAGGGCGGGCTGCTCGAGCTTTCCGAGCTCCTTCAGCCACAATCATGGATTCCCAGCATACATACATACATTACGTATATATGCATGGTGGGATTAAGGATGGGTGCGGTCAGGATAAGATCGGAAGGAACGGAGTTAGGGTTCTAAGGGGGAAAATACTACCTCGGCATTCGCCTAAGCAGCCGCACATGGTGTGCATATACGCAGTGACCATGCCGCTACATGTGTATGAGGAAAACCCCCTGAAAAAACCTCATACAAGGTAGACGGTAACGGGAATCGAACCCATTACCTCCCGAATGCTAAGTAGATCGTGTCGCCACTGCGCTACCAGCTCGATGAACTTTGTAAGAATCTAATAGGTATTTAAACAATGCACTCTTAACTTGAGGGCTGTTGTCAACCGTACAAATTTGTGGCCTTTAGCAGTAGCACTGCGCATTGGGTGAATCAGAGTAAATTTGGTAAACCAATCGCAAACAACCAGTAAAACAGTATTACCATTTTTCGATCAGGGAAAAGGACCTACTAAATCGATTGAAATACATTGAATAGGAAAAGAAACATTCTTCCCTTTACCCATAAAACCATAATGATTAAATTGTGAAGATTTACTTTGATTACAAATATTACAATTTCGAATGTATTTAGAAATGTCTGATTTCATTTTTGGCCAATAATAAAATTCTTTAATTTTTCAAAAAGTTTAAAAACACCAAAATGTGCTGACCGTGAAATTTCTGCAAAATATTTTTCCTTAGAGATTTAGGAACAACTAATTTCCATTCCACTAAATTAAATTCAATATTTAACTCATTTGAAATAAATTTGTGAAGTTTATCGTTTTCAATTCTCCAATCGGGAAATAATTCAGAACTTTTTGAAGCGTTAATTAACATTTTCTTATACCAATCGTCTAAATCTACAGCTGACAATTCTAAAGAGTTAACTTCTAATGGCGCTCTTGAAAGTGCGTCAGGAACAACATTTAATTTACCTTTCCTATGAATGCCCCCAAAATCAAATTGTCGGAGTTTAACACTTCACCGGACTAATCGACCTGAAAGATCTTTTAAACTATTGAGCCCAATCTTTGAATGATGATCATTAATTACTTTAAAATGTGTGCCTTTAATATAAGGTCTAAACTTTGACAAAATTGTTTACAACATCTTTAACAATTTTTAACAAATATTACTACTGACGAAGATAACGGTAAGTGTTATCGAAACGTTTAGATTGTATTTTTTTTTAAATACACCATTAAAAAACCCAAAAAAGATAAGTATTTTAATAACTGAAATTGTTTTTGTAATATTATTAATGGTCAAAGATAAGTCAATACTTCCTAAAATGGATTGTAAAGAACCATCGGCAATAATTAATCCATCAAGGACTGGCGTTGCCAAATGGCAAATAAATATTTTCAACTTTTATCCGACAGATGGCATAAACCTGCTCAAGTTTGTAACGTCATCTTTCAACATAACCTATCTTTATGGTCAGTTTGTCGGTGTTGTAGAAAATAAACGTGGTTTTATCAGTGAGTGCACAAGGATTCGACAAAAATGGATTTCAATCTTATGTAAGTTGAAAAATTAATAATTTGTAATAGGATATAAACGTTGATTTTAAAATTATAAGAAAATAAATGATTTAACTAATAACGTTGCAATTGTAGAAGTATATTAAAAAATTACTAAAATATAAGTTTTGTAAATTGGGTATTGCCATATGGCAACACCAGTCTTTCCGGGTGCCTACTTTTTAAAATAATTATTTTTTGTTATTTAGTAGTGGTCTGACTCTAGAAGAATCTCTTCATATGGCAAATGACGAAAATTTAGACGTGGATAAAATTTATATTGAGCCCCCAGATCAGGGCACTGTAACGGATGAGTATTCCGGCGAGGAAGATGAAGGTGGCCTTGTTGATAATTTATCTAGCAAGCAATTGAACACAAATGTTCAACTACGTGTGAGGAGGTCCACATGGTAGGAATACTAATAATTATAATAGCAATGTGGTCGAAGGTATAGAAGAAGTGAAAAGGTAGATTATTCCAACATTGAATTGGTCGATGGTGATCTAGACGAAGGTCTGCAAAATCAGTTTGGTTCAGATTACAATAATTTTAAAACATTTTCACCAACAGAAATGTTCGAACTGTTTGTAGCCAATGACACAATAATTTTAAAACATTATCACCAACAGAAATGTTCGAACTGTTTGTAGCCAATGACGTGGTAGGTTTGTTGGTACAAGAATCCAACAGGTACTCGCAATTTAGAAATTTTCCAAAGCCTGAAATTACTTTTGAAGAAATGAGATGTTTCATTGCTATTTTAATTTTATCGGGATATTGTGAACTACTTGGAAAGGAAAGCTACTGGAATACTGATGGAGATCTTGGTAACCAAATGGTAATTGAAGCAATGAGTAGGGCCCGTTTCCTAACAATCTGGCGATGCCTTCACTGCGCAGATAATACCTGTTGGATCCAAATGATAAATATTATAAATTCGACCCTTGAGTGATTTATTACGCCAGAAGTTCTTAAAATGGTTTGTTCCAGAAAGAGACTTAAATTACGACGAGTCTATGGTGAAATACTTTGGAAAGCACTCATACAAACAATTTAACCTATAGGGTTTGGATACAAAGTATGGAGCCTAAATACCAAATTTGGATATCTTGCTAATTTTTCATTTTATCAAAGTAAAGACACACATCTCAAAGGAGAATATGAAGTTGTATTTGGAAAATGTACCGCTCCGTTATTGTTGCTGTTGGATGAGTTGCCAGAGAAAAAAAAAGATATGCGGTACAACGTATTTACAGACAATTTATTTTCACTTGTTGAGTCATTTGAAAAAAAGAGAGGGTACTCCTCAACTGGAACCATTCGTGATATTCGAGTTCCCAATAACTGTCCGGTAATGGGCAAAGAGACAACGCGGTGATTTTGACTATTCTTTAGATAAAACCAACGGCATTTTATTAACGAGATGGATGGACAACAACGTGGTTTCAATAGCTTCTGCACGATTTGAAATTGCTGCTCTCGGAACTGTGAAACGATATTCAACAAAAGAAAAAGCAGTTGTTCAAGTTGCAAGACCCTATATGATCTCTAGATACAACGCATCCATGGGTGGTACTGATCTAATGGACGAGAATATTGCCCGATGGCGAATAAGTTTGCGTGGAAAGAAATGGTGGTGGTGCCTTTTCACGTGGTTGATAGAAGCGTCGATCGAAAATGCGTTGGTATTATATAAAAAGGTGGACAATAAACTAACCCAATTAGAGTTCCGTCGAGAGCCAAATTGTACTTGACCAAATATAAAAATCCGCCTCGAGGCAGTGGTAGGCCGTCTACTAGTAAATCCAGCAGATCTTTTAGCTGTGTTTCCGATGATGTGCGATACGACAATATTGGCCACATGCTTACACCAACAGAAAAAAAAATTAGATGTAATGATGAAAACTGCAAATCAATTATGCGTACAAAATGCATTAAATGTAATGTAGGAGTGTGTTTTCCATGTAATGTTAGGTATCATACACAGTTATAGCTATAATTTTATAATTAAACAACATTGACTAGTTGAAATCTTTTTTTTATAAAGTACTATAGTGTGAAAAACTCGCGTTGCCACTTTAAAAGTAGCAATATATTTAGTGGAATAATGCGGTAAATCTGTTAATATTGGACTAGTAATGCAAGAAAACGTGTTAAAATTAATATTAAAAAAAATTGATTCGTTCCTTAATGGGTTAATGATGAAAAAGGTGAATTCCTACTTAATTTCAAATCATATTTGCCAATTAAAAACATTGCGGGCTTACCAAGGGTGTAACAGTAGCTCATGTAACTCATGTAATCAACCATTCTTTTCAAGTATGATTGTCAGTCTCTGTAAAATTGTTAGGAACGTGTCGACTAACAGAACACTTCCCAATTAACAGTTTTTTGAAAAATTGCGCTTTAGCAATTAGTACAAGTCACGTCGAAATGACCATATTTGTAACAAAAGGTAATATTATCATCAATGTCACAGGTGTGATAGGTATGTCCTAATTGTTTACATTTAAGACAAGTTGTAGTTGGTTCAGCCGTCTTGCTTCTTGAATTTTTAAGAGTTGAATTTGAAATTTTCGGTTTAGCACCAATAAAATAATTTTAGGTCCATTGTTTTGATTCAAAGCAAAAGGTTTTGATTTGTCTTCATGTTGTTTTTGAAAATCTGAATTTGAATTGTATTTAAATTTAGAATTTTGTACTTTAACCTGTTGTAATGTTTTACATAAATCAACAAGATGAAAAATATTGGTAACACCGACAAGAGCCAATTGTGTTGCATACCAAGGCTATAAATTTTTCATAATAATTTTAAGTTCCTCAGTAGGAGGAACGTCTAATTGAGAAAATAATTAATCATTTCAGAAATAAAGATGGTTGGAATTTCATCAAAGGTCTATTTTCTGTTTTTAATTTCATTCAACAACACTTCATCATGCCCTTCGGGTAAAATGTCAATTTTTTAATTTCAAAATAAACTCATCCCATTAATTTATTTGAGACCTAATGGCTCTAAACACGTTAAACCCCTTCCTATGAATAGATCAATTCCGGATAATAACATATCTGTCTTTGAAGTATTACGTGCAAGAATTAATTCTTCACACCTTTGTATAAATGAGAAAACTTCTTTTTCACTACCATTAAATTTAAGATTTAATTTGTAAGCAAGAACACAATTTCTAGAAATATTTAAATTTTTACTTAAATTTGAAAAATCTTCAGTTGGAATACTTACTGAAGCATTAATCGGTTCATTATTTGCATTCGAAATGTTGGAATGATTAAGATATTGTGACTCGTTACTTAATTCTGAATTATCATTAATTGATTCGATTAATTCAAAATTATCAATTAGTGAAAGTAATTGATCACGTACAAGAACATGTTCATCGACAAACACCGTATAATTTAATCGCTTCAAAATATGTAAAAGACGAGTATACAGCTTGAGATATTCATTTTTCTTTGGATTAACTTTGTACGTATTTATCAATGGTTGAATATAAGTAAGTTTTTCTTTTAAACAAGTTAATTCTTTATTTTAATTATTTCAACCTTTGTATCAGAGTCAAATAATTTTGAATCAACCTTTTCCAAATTAAGTTTACATCGTAATAATTTGCGCTTTTCATCAACCAATCAATTTTCCGCTCCTTTAATATAACGGTATATCAGTTCCATTAATAATTCATCACTTCTAAGAGCATCTACTGCATAATTCGACATAGTAATAAACGACGTACAAATAGACACAAAATACAATAAGATTACAACAATCGTAAATACAAAATATTACAATACCTTTATACGGTTGTCATCAAATTCGAAATTGCAACAAACATAAGCGAAGATATCTGGTATTAATAATTGTTAATCGATCTCCCACACTCGGACGTCAGTGTACAACCGTCAAAGTTCTATAAGTATACTTCTACATCCATGGTTACAAATTTTAGCTACTTAACAGTTTGGGTACTAACTAGAAGATTTTGTGCTTTATGCTCAGTCGTAGATTGAAGTGGGCCAAGTCCATAAAATTATCGATTTGCCTTATTAACCAAAAAATATTTATATGTCCTTAGATATGTTCGGTTTAAAATCGGGGTTGCTTCTTCCTGAAACTAATAGTTAAATACTCGGACGCTAACTTGTTTTTAAATATGGAATAAACAAGTAAACCATTATATAATAAAGTTAATAGAAAATTTGTACAATAACAAATTTTATTACACAACCATATATTTAAATATAAACGGAAATTTCTTAATGCTAAGGTTAGTAACGTTATAATCTAATGTGTACAAAGAGAACACAGTAAACGCGTTCTAGGAAAGTTCGGAGACCAAAGAGTCAATGAGAATGGTGAACACCTGCTGAACATCTGTGTGGAGAGAAGCCTGTTTGTATCCAATACGTGCTTTAAACATAAAAATGTGCATATGTATACTTGGCAAAGAGGTGAATTTAAAAGTATGATAGACTTGATAGTGTATGATGAACGACTTCGAAACCTGATGAAAGGCACAAAAGTAATGCGCGGAGCGGAGTGTGGATCGGATCACTTTTTGGTTGCATCGAGAGTGTGTTTAGGGCAAAAGTGGGTCTGGAGAAGGAAAGCAAACGTAGTGCGAACGTCCAGAATTAAGGTTGACAAACTAGTGGATAATGGTGCGAGAATTAAATACGCAGATGCTGTGAGTAAAGAGTTGAATGTGACTGAAACAGTGTGGAACGAACAAATAAAAGACACTGACGCTGAAAGTGCATGGATAAGCTTGAAAAACTCTGTTGTCAATTGTGCCGTGCGAATATGTGGAAGAGTGACTGTAGGTAGACAGAAAAAATGTGCTTGGTGGAATGAGTCGGTAAAAAAGGCAGTATGTAAGAAAAAAGATGCGTACATGGCAATGATCGCTGCAAAGAATGAGACTGAGAAGAAGCGATTGTATGAGGTGTACAGATTAAGAAATAAAGAAACGAATGAGGCAGTGAGAATAAGTAAAGAGGAAGTGATGGCTGTGGAAGGAGAGAAAATGCAGAATGATTTTGAGGGAAACAAAAAACTCTTCTGGAAATGGGTCAAAAATACAAAACGTGGGCCAAAACAGAACGTTGCAGGAGTGATGAATGCTAGAAACGAAATAGTATGGGACGATTGTGAAGTGAGAAAATGCTGGCAAGAATATTTCGGAAAGCTGTAGAGTAGTGAGGAAAGTAAGACTCAAGGGTTAAATAAGCAGAGTATAGAAGAAATGATGAATGAAACTGAGAAGGATATTGGAATAAATGAGGTAGAGAAAACGGTAGGAAGGTTAAAAAACGGCAAGGGAGCACGCGTAGATGAAATCACTGGCGAAATGCTCAAGTATGGTGGTGCAAAGCTTATACGAAGATTGTGTGAATTATTCAATGTATGCATTATGTATGCCGAGTGATTGAAAGAGCGCGATCATTGTACCATTGTATAAGGGTAAGGGGAACAAGAGTGATTGTAAGAACTACAGAGGAATAAGCTTGCTCAGCGTGCCTGGTAAAGTATTTGGAAGAATACTGATTGATAGAGTACGAGAAACTACACAAACTAAGATTTCCGATGTGCAAGGTGGCTTCATGCCAGGGAGAGGATGTGTCGATCAGGTAGTTGCTTTCCAGCAGGTGATCGAAAAGTGTTTAAAGGTAAAAAGGAAGTTGTACTGCGCGTTCGTAGATCTGGAGAAAGCATATGACAGAGTGACGAGGGAAAAGCTGAGGGAAATATTAAATGAATATGGCGTAAATAAAGGTCTAATAAATGGAATAAGGGCAGTATACAACGGTAGCCGAGCATGTGTTAGGGTGAGAGAATACTTTAAGATTGAGCAAGAAGTGCGACAAGGCTGTGAGATGTCACCGTGGTTGTTCAACGTATACATGGATAAATGTCTTAGACAAGCATGTACCGATACAAATGGTGTAATGATTGGTGACGTAAATGTACTACTTCTGGTGTATGCAGATGACACAGTTTTATTAAGTGACAGTGCGGATGTGCTGCAAACCGCTCTGAGAAAGTTTGATACAGTCTGTGAGAGCATGGACTTAAAGGTAAACGTGAACAAAACTAAGATAGTGGTGTTCAATCGGGAAGGTGGAAAGGAGAGTAGAGTATTTACTCTGCAAGATGAAACTGTGGAGCAAGTGGACGGAATGGTATATCTCGGTAGAATGTTTGCTGCAGATGATACAATTAAGAGCGAGATTGGACGAAGGGTCAATGCTGGAAGGAAAGTGATTGGAAGTATGTGGACGATAATGAGAAATGAAAGCATGAGCCGAGCTGCGAAACGAGCAATCCATAATGGCGTATTCGTCCCGTCAGTACTGTATGGAAGTGAGACATAGGTATGTCAAAAAAAGCACGAAAGAAAAATAAATGCCATGGGTATGAGATTCCTGAGAAGCACATGTGGTAAAACGAGAAGGGATGAGATAAAAAATGAATGCATAATGACGGAGTGTGGTGAGGAAAAGACGATGATGGATAGGTATAAAAGTTGTACATTACGTTGGTTTGGTCACATTGAGAGAATGAACAACGCAAGACTAAGGAAACAAATATATGTGGGTGAGGTTAGGGGAAAGGCCGGCCCTGGTAGGCCGCGTAAAACTTGGATGAACGTAGTAGAATCTATGATAAAGGAAAGAAAGATACGGAGTTTTAAAAACAAAAGGGAATGTCAGAGACTATGTATGAATCATGCGGAAGCTAGGGAGGTATGCGGATAGGAGAGCATGGAGAAAATTGTGAATGAAAAATAAATAAGAGGCAGGGAATGTTTTGCCTACCCCGCAAGGGAATGGCGTGACGGTTAAGTAAGTATGTTAATTAATGTTATGAGCAATTAATGGAATCAGAATACCTTGTTCTTGGTCACACTGTAGATAACGAAATGGCTGCATGCTGGGTCAGCGTTTTAGAAATTGTTGCGCAATATTACTTCAGGGTTGAAATAAATCTGGATTTGTATGCTTTACAATTCTCAAATGCATATATTTGCAGGAATAAGGTGTTTTAGAATTCCACTTCCCATTAACGCAGGTGATTACCTCACTTTTGATTAATCGTACTAATACCATAAATTGGATTAACGGTAAAATAATTAATTGCGTAGATGTGTACGGACGTGTGAAAAGTGCAGTAAAGGTGAAGTTAAAGTAAAAATAAAAAGTAAACGTGAAAGTAAAAGTGCCTGAAATGCAAACGTCTCAAACACTGTAAACTAACTCACCGTAGAATTTACAGCACTTTTAATAAAAAATATTTAACAGAGGAAAAATGGATGCTCTACTACCTTTCAGTGTCGCACAAAATGTGGAGAAATGAGAATAGATATTGAGAGACAAAAAGTAAAAAAGAATCTTCCCGGAAAAATATCCGCTGACGCCGGTTTAACTTTACAAGAAGAGCTTCGCAGGTCTATGTTCCAGTGCTTAGATCGATTTATTCAGGAATTGGCTACAAGGACCACTGCTATGGAAAACGTATCTAGTACCTTCCATATTGTACAACGGTAACTTCTGATAAAAGCATGAACTTTGACAAGGAAGAAGTATACAAAGTAGTCTACAGATTGCGAATACATTTAAGTGCAACTAATACTGCAACAGAGGAAGCTGCTTCATAGACCGCTAAAAAAATTTTTTAATTTATTATTAAATGGGACTTTGCCGAATCCATACTCAACCTATGTCTAATCCTTCAGTATTTCCTAACAATTAATGTAACAGTGGCGTCATGCGAGAAAAGTTTTTCAAAACTTAAACTAATCAAAAATTATCTTAGATCGACCATGACTGAAGAACGACTTACCAGTCTGGCTATTTTGTCCATCGAAAGAAAAGTAGCGTCGGTTTTGGATTTTGATGACGTAATTAATAAATTTAGAGTAATAAAAGCCAGAAAAAATAATTTGAAATTAGTATAATTTTAATTACTTGTATAGTGTCATTGGTTATTTTTCACTTGTAAATCTGTCTGTAACGTGGTAAAAATATTGATTAAAATTTGATTTTCCATCTGCATTGTGTTTAATTTAGTAAATATTTAAATCTGGAAGGCGGCAGGGGGCCCAAAATTAAAGATCACCCTAGGCCTCAAAAAGTCTTAGTCTGCCATTGAGTAAGGTTATAAATTTTCTTAATATCTTGTATACATTATGTTTTGCAGGTTCTTAAGATACTATTGTTAATAATTTAATAATGTTATTAATTTATATTACATTATATTAAATTAAACATTATAAACTATATGAAATGGAGTTAAAAGACAACTGTTGTCGATCTGTCATATTGTGGAAACCAGTAACTACCAGTATTTGCTACATGAGAATTGTTTACTAAACCAGCGTCAGTTACAGAATTTGAATGCAGAACGATGTCCTATTTGCCGCCAAGATATGGAGACAGTGGAGAATACCGAGAGGAAAATATATCAGAAGCATTCCGACCAAGATCGGTGATGTATTGTGACTAATGCTAACATAGGATAAGATTGGTTAGCTTTGAGCACTCATTTGAATGTGCCGTACAAGCAGCATACCGGTGTGTCAGATCCCAAGATGATGTATCTCTAGCCAAAGGGGGGAAGAAGCCAAAAGTTCTCACAGAACAAGAAATTGTCGTGATTATAAGCTGGATAGAGGACGATAGTGGTCTTACCCCAATACAAATAAAAAGTAAGATTTTGACTACTCTCCAAAAACTGTGTCTGTAACAACAATCGGGAACTACCTTGAAGGCAGAGTAATTACGGCAGAACAGGTCCATAATGAACCTATAACAATGAATTCAATCGAAAATAATGCTAAGCGAACCTTAAACCAACTTATGCGACAAGGAAAATGAATGAAGTTTAACGAGACCAATTTCAATATGTTCTGTACACGTAAAAGCGGATGTGCTAAAGCTGGAAACAGAGCAGTGTTAAAGCAATGGTCCGAATGTTCACCTAATCTGTGTAATCTCGGCAGCCGGCTTGTTAGATTTAAAGAGAAGAAGAGGAACATTTACAAATGAAGCAGCAAATGCATGGGTTGAAACCCTTCTACAAGGATGGCAAGACACGGGCAATAGGATTGAGTAGTTCTTGATAAGACAACACTACTGCGGGTGGCTCCTTACTCATCAATGTTGTAGTCCGTGGAAACAATACGGTCTAAGGCAAACCTGAGAGTTCCAGAAACATAACCTCTTGGTGTTGGAGAACAAAGACTCATATACCTAGAAAATGTGATTGACCAAGCACAAAGACTGCTATTGTCGGCGGTGATTGTGCTCGTGCTGTTCTGTCACACTACACCTTTCCATCTTGCACCCAGTCTGAAGAGAACACTTTGTTGTTTTTTATTTGCTTTACAGTATGGTACTGCTACTTTTGTGTGTGGCTTGTGTTCATTGCCTTTATTGTACGTTTTGACTACCTTAATATTAAAAAAGCTTTTTTAAATAGTTTTCTGTGCAAACTACTACAGTATCATTATAGCCGTATAATCATATGTTTAATTGATTGATATCTTCTCAAATACATTTAACCATTTCTTGAATACAATTTACTGCTTCTTAAATAAAACTGACTATTCTGAACTAGATTTGCTGTTTTCTCAAATGCATTTGACTATTCTCAAATACAATTGATACTTTGTGAAATTAAATTTATTGTTTCTCACATAAAATTAAAATGGTGTACTTAAAACAGATTCTGTATGGGTGATAGTTGCTTGCAATGGCGAAACAATGTTTTATGACCTCGTTTATTACACACTGAACAGAATAGTCTATTACAAACCGTGCAAGGAAGAGCTTCCTTACATCCTAGCGATGGTTATATTATGGTAAAACGCGAGGCAGTAATGAAGCCTTCCTGCAAGATTTGTATTCTATTTAATTCGTAACCATCTAATGTTACAAATAACAATTTACGGAACTTTCTGAATAATAAATACCCTGATGTAACAAATATAAAGCAAAGTACGCTGGGCGTGAAAATAAATGCATAAAATTATAACTGTCTAATTGCAAAAAAGTCTGTTTTGTCGAAAAAAAGTCAAAAAGCTAATAATGTCGAAACCTGTTACTCCTAACTCCACACGATTTAAGAAAGATTCTTAATGATTTTCTTTAGTTAATTAGTTTTTAAATAAATGTTGTACGTCCGTTGATTAATAAAGAATATCAAATAACAATACATAATTTAACTAATTGTAATGACTATGAGGTTCATGATAGTTATGCAACCCTCACCACGGGTATGAAACAATTTTCGGGGTATGTAATAATTATTCCCGGCTATTGACAGATCACAATATGATTGCAAATAAAATATATTTCACTTTAGCGGTTTTCAAAATACAAATGTATTATTTATAAGAACTTTCGAGTAAATAATTTGTATAATAATTCCATAATTAAATAAAGACTGTATAATAATGTGAAAACTCGATGTTACGTTATTTTAAACTAATTTTTTATTTAACACATTTGCGACTGTACGTACAATTATAAAGATGTTTAAATTAAATTAAATACTGCATAGGAAAAATGACGTCAATAAATACATTATCTTATCCTTAAATCTTCAAATTCTAATCTTAACTTAACTTACATTAATCCCACATTATCTGTATAATAATTTACTTGTTTGTTAGTTTTTTACATTGTTGTTTGATTTAACACATAGTTTTTTCATTATATTAATGAGCGGACAAGAGTAAACTAACAAACGAATAAGTAATTAAAAAACTCAATTTGATATGCCCACAAGTTAAATACCAGCATTTCCCCATAATCTTAATTTAATTATGAAATCATATTACTGAGAATGTGAGATTAATGTAAATAAGTTAAGTAAAAATTGGAACTTGAATATTTAAGGATAAGAAAATGTATTTATCCAGACGTGCCATTTTAACTATACAGTACACAATTTGGTTAAAACATTTTTATAATTTAGGCACACTCGTATTTACAGTGTGCTAATTAAAATAATAACTGCCGGTTTTTTTAAATTTTTATTCAGTGAATAATAAATCAATAGGTAATTACAATATCTGATGTAAAACAACGCACTACCTTCCAATCTACAAGGTACAAATTAAAAGAAATGATATAATTTTAATTATAACCTTTTTTATGTTCATAACAACAACAGACAACATTGTAAAAACGAAAACAACAATCTATGTCAGAATTACGTTTAAAACTCCACCGCAGATAGAGATTATTAGACATAAATAGATGTTAACCTAAAAAAAAGTTTCAAAGCCGCCCGCTTCTATAAAATATAAATAGTACAGTTTAACCAATTTTAATCAAATCTAATTAATTGTTAGACTACACTGTGGCTTAAAAAATTAATCGTTATTCAGATTTTGAAAAAAATTGAACTAACACTTATATTATATTTTTCTGCTGCTAAATTGCGCGTCGTATTAAAAAATTTCATGGAACATAACTAACCGATACGTTTAAGGTCTATATCTAGGTATTTTGATATCTTTGAAATATGCAGCTGTTTATAAATATTTAATAAAAACCAAAAACTTCACCTAATAACCCACTGCTAGATTTCTCCCAAAACCCAATCAGCTACAGAAGAAATCAAATGAGGCTTAAACACAAAATACAAAAGCACGTACGTATTATACTTTTTCACACACACACACACACACACACACACACACACACACGCGCGCGCACCAGCGCGATGTGCACGCATACACGTACGCACGCGCGCACGCGCCATTTCCTTAAAAGTACCCTGTAGAACCTAGTAAAAACATTTATCATTAAAATAGGAAGAATGAGCCTAATTGCAATTTGCCATAATATACAGGGTGTTCCATTAAAAAAACATACATTCGATATGCTGTGATGTTATGAAATACCCAGTACATTATTAGATAACTTTTAAAAGGGGAAGCTTGACTTTATCAACAACTTTTATTTAAAACTTTCTTTCGTAACTCTCAAGGTAACGTAGTTATCGATCTCCGGAGTATAAGTTGATCACCCTGTATATTGGTATAGAAAATTATGCAATCGCCCCTTTTTTTTCACTATCTCTAAATTGACTTATTAGTTCATTTCACAATGTTTGGCAAAGTTTCGGTAAGATCAGCAGTGATGTATATGCGTGCGTGTGTGTCTGGCGGAGGGGTGTTTGTGTGCGTTTCTGTGTGATTGTGTGTGCTTGTGTGGTGTTTAGGTGTGTAAGTGTGTGAGCGTGTGAGTGTGTGGGTGTATGGGTGCGTGCGTGGGTACTTGAGTGCGGGCGCGCCCGTTTGTCTGTAAATGTGTGTTAATAGTAGAACGGGGACACCTAGGCCGTCATCTTAGATTTTGACGTCACAAGACCGTCCACGTAGGGGACCGTATTTTTCACCCCTATTTTTGACTGCTTCCTTTCGGAGGCCTTTTTCAACCCTAATTACGACCTTTTTGTTTTTACTGCCAACGTGTAGGACGCGTTTTTTCACCCCTATTTTTGACGGCTTCTTTTCGGAGGCCTTTTTCAACCCTTGATGTAATTTTCAACCCTTTTTGTTTGTATTAAGAGCCTTTTTTGACAGCCATGCCTTTTTGTACCTACTCACGTGAGGGGCAGATGTAGGCCTTGGGTTTGGTCTTGGACTTGGGGTTGGTCTTGGAGCTTGGAGCTGGTGTTGGACTTGGGCTAGGTGTTGGGGTCGGGGATGGACCTGGGATTGAATTTCGGGTTGGTCTTGGAGCTTGGAGCTGGTCTTGGACTTGGGGTTGGTCTTGGACCTGGAGTTGGTCTTAGGGTTAGCGTAGGGTGACAACTATTTCTGGCAATTATATTGTAGATCATTTTGTTTCTGGGCCTAGCACTCTGATTAAAAAGGATGTTATTTAGTCTATTTAAATGAGGTTGCTGGTAAAGTATCTGTTAGCATCGTTCAGCGATTCAAGATGGAAGGTCAGTTTAAGCACCCCTTTTCGGCAATAGTTGCGGGTCCGTCGGGTTGTGGGAAATCGTATCTTATCGTGGATTTTCTAAAAAATATCGAAACTGCCCGCGATACAGCTTTTGAAAAAATTATCTGGTTTTACAGTGAGTGGCAGCCTTTATTCAAAGATCTCTCTGTGGAATTTCAAAAGGGTTTACCTGGTATGGAACAATTTGATGGGGAAAAACCTGTCTTAACAATAATTGACGATCTAATGCGCGAAACTAACGGCTTTGTGGTTGATATTTTGACAAAGGGTTGTCATCATCGAAATCTAAGTGTGTTTTTCTTAACGCAGAACATATCTCATCAAGGACGTGGACAGCGGGATATTTCTCTCAACGCACATTACATAATTTTGTTTAAGAACCCACGTGATAGAGCTCAGATACAGCATTTAGCAAGACAGATTTCGCCAGACAACCCGAAATTTTTAGAAGCCGCGTACCAAGATGCCACTTCAAACCCGCACGGATACTTATTGTTCGATTTAAAACAGAATACACCGGATTTGATACGTTATAAAACAAACATATTTGGGCCTCAATATATCTGCCAGGTATATATAGCGAAAAAAGGGTTAAAGTCTCACAGTCATAAAGATTACATCATATACGATGGCTCACGTTTTAAGCGAGAACGCTGATATCCTGCATGCATTAGCCAGATTAAGTAAAAGTCAACGTGACGCTTTATTGAAATGTTTGGATAGTAAGCAGTTAGAGTGCATTTGCGAGTGTGCACATAACATTTTAAGAGGTCGTGTACCTCTGTCAGATGATTAGAAGCAGCGACTCTCTCAACACAAGCACACTTTAAGACGCTTGGCACAGAGATGCGAGTCTATAATAAAGAAGAAACATTTTCTTATACAGAAAGGTGGTGCACTTCTACCACTCCTGTTAGGACCATTACTCGGCGGAATCCTAGGTAATCTGTTTCAATAACCATGGGCCACAATCTGAAGAAGATGATTATTCTACCGATGGACTTTATACAGCGCTTACAGGCACCAGATGTTACACAAAACAACATTTTAACGCAGCTGGGCAGCGATATGGATAAAGTTTAAAAAACCAAAATGACCGACCATGACAAATGGCAGGAGTACAACCAAGTTCTTCAAAGGTATCTACACTTTTACAATCAGTTACATCAGCCCACCAGCATAACAATCAGCGGTGACGCTGTTCCTGATGATATTAGAGATTTACCGCAACGCAAAGGTCTAGCGGACGATGAAATAGTATCAACACTTCCGCCTTCATATAAGAGAAAAGGCGAGGCTTTGTTACGTATACTGAATACGAGAAGCGATGTTTTTTGGGATAAAAGGGGTACTGTCACAATAAAAGGCGAGATAATACCACATTCCAGCATTATCGATCTGGTTCACGAGACGTTAAGAAAACGAAAAACTACAAACCCGCGCGGTAGGCGTCAGTTTGCGACGTACATTAAAGAGATAAATATACCACGAGAGTTCATCGGAAGTACACAAAGGCATGATGTTTCTGTATCACCCAGCGTTGAACGGACGCTCACAACTATAGGTGAGAATTACGATACTGATAGTGAAACGCGGGAAACACCGAGAAGAATCTCTCAAAGAAGAAGAAGAGGAATTTCACTAGATTGGGATTCGTGGCGGACATAACACGGATGCTGTATACTATTATCCCTCTCACCCAGCAGGGTTCGCTGCTATAACACTTTTAACTAATACTGCAAAAGATAAAAAAAATATGGTGAAGTGAAAAATTGGCTGCAGGTACAGGAAGCTTATACGGTATATAAACCAGTCAGAAAAAAGTTTCCACGAAATAAATATATTGTGAGTAACCTTTACGAGTGGCAAGCGGATCTTTGTGATATGCGAACTTTAAGTAAACACAATAGTGGATACAACTACATACTAACGGTAATTGATGATTTAGCAAGAGGGCATGGGCGAGAGCACTTAAAACGAAGACAGCCTCATCTGTAATTGAAGCATTCGCGGATATTTTTAAGGATTGCGACAATACTCCGGCAAATCTACAGACGGATAAAGGCAAAGAGTTTGTGGCAAGAAGTGTACAAAAATTTTTCAAGAAACAAAATATCAATTTCTATGTAACAAATAACCCTGACGTAAAAGCATCTGTATTTGAAAGATTTAATAAAACATTGAAAACAAAGATGTGGTGTTATTTCACTTACAAAAATTCCTACAGGTATATTGATGTACTCGAAAGACTTGTGACTGCTTACAACAAGATCCCTCATTCAAGTATAAAGATGGCCCCCGAGGCTGTAAACGATAAAAATATTTTGGAAGTATGGGATAACCTGTACGCGAAAGGTTTAAGTCCAGTACATCATCCTAAATATAAAGTCGGTGAGCATGTCAGAATCGCTAGAATTAAGTACACCTTTGAGAAGGGATATGAAACGAATTGTAGAGAGGAAGTTTTTACAATTAGTGCGGTGATAAAAAGAAGACCACCAGTTTATCGAATAATCGATCTTAATAACGATCCTGTTGAGGGTACCTTTTACGAAGAAGAATTGTAGGTTGTTACGGTTGATAAAGATAATCTACCCAAGTCGATAAGATTATAGCAGAGAAGGTCCCTGGGCGATATTAACAATACCTGGTCAATTGGCGTGGATACAGTGACAAATTTAATAGCTGGGTGTTAGCTTCGCAGTTGAGAGATATATAAAAATGGAGTTTTATCTTACCTTATTGAGTAATAGCTCTATGACGTATTTTCCAGGTAATATGACGTCAAGTTTTATTAGGCAGCTACCAAAGCGGATAAGATTAACGGGGTCGTGGGTTGTAGGGATATCGGAAATTCAGTACCCATGTTCTTTTGCCGCTGTAAGTGCAACAACCACCTGAAGGAAGCGTGCTAGAAACGATATTAAAAAAGGCCGCAGAGCATTTTCAACGCGACAACGAGAAGATCATTTATATTGAAGATGGCTGGTACGTGATACCTTTCGCTTCGGGAAATTATGCCAATGAGCTAAATAACCATGTACTAATCACAATCTAACTAAGCGCGTCACTACGAAATTAAAAACTCAGCTCTCGCTATTCGGATTCTTACAACGTCTAGCCTTACAATTGGGTTACCGTCCGTATCAGAACATAGCTATGGAACCAATACCCCCTCACCCCGCTAGTATATGGATAGGCTTACCAACTCAGATGTTTGTTTATTGCGACATCGTTGAACCGCAAATTGTGGGAGATGTTTTATCTCCGCTTATGCGTATAATAAACATTACTTCAGAAAACTATGCTTACGGGAGTCATAAAGATGTGGTTTTTTCACCTGCACACTACATACCGGAGATGACACGGGAATTTGAAAACATCGAGATTAATATAAAAACAGATACGGGTGCAGCGATTCCATTTGAGTTTGGAACGTCGTGTCTGAAGCTGCACTTTAAGAAAGTACAATAATGGTTTGCCCTTATCAGGTCGGTAACGGTATCGACTTTATCTACAGAGGTGTGCCCTATCAACGTGGTCATGGAATAGGAAGCTGGTTAGGTGGTATATTTAGAAGTATAATACCATTATTTAAGTCTGGCGCAAAGGCTATTGGAAAAGAAACCCTTAGAACGGGTGCTAATATTCTTCGTGACGTCATAGAGGATCGACCTATTAAGGATTCGTTTCAAGAAAGATTTCACGAGGCAGGTAGAAACCTTAAGCGTAAAGCCGACGAGAAAATCGATAAAATTATGGAGGGTTCGGGTTATAAAAGAGTACGTCTGTTCGATAATAACCAGTCTCTACTGAGAGCTGTTGCTAAGAAGAAGCCTACTTACGACCATATATTTTCAAGATAATGGCTTTTCTACATACCCAATCGTGTGAATGCGTCAAGTCCGAATTGGATTTGTTCGCTTTACCGTCGACGCAGACAAGTATCGCGAGTGGTGAATAGATATTTTACAAGCCCTTGTTAGTGCTAAGTGATGACGCCCCAATAAAATTTGTAGTCCCTGGAAATGGAAACGATTATATAGATTTAAGCCAGACCATGTTATACGTCACAGCTAAAGTTTTAAAGCAAGATGATACAGCACTTACAGACGCTGATGTTGTAGCACCGGTAAACAATTGAACGCATTCGCTTTTCTCACAGGTGGAGGTTTACTTAAATCAGAAGATGGTGTCACAACCAAACAACACCTACGCCTACCGTTCATATATCGAAACTCTGCTAACTTATGGAAAGGAGGCCAAGAGTTCACATCTAGGTTGTACCTTATGGCATAATCATACAGCTGGACAGATGAATACACTGGGAAACGCAAATAACGGTTTCTCAAAACGTCAAACACTTGCGGCTACCGGGAGACAGATAGAGATGATTGGTCGCGTGCACTCGGATTTGCTTAATCAAGAAAAGCTTCTCATAAGTGGTGTTGAGTTAAAGGCTAAATTTGTACGATCAAGAGATACCTTTAGACTAATGGCGGGACTCGCTTCAAATTACAAGACGCGAATTATAGACGCTAGTTTACTGGTGAGACGTATGCGAATCAATTCAACTATTCTAATTGCGCAAGCTAAAGCTTTAGAAACTACCGCCGCCCTGTTACAAGGACTGACGTAAAAGTGTTAACTATACCAGCAGGCATACAGCGAAAATCATTGGATAATGTTTTCCTGGGTCAGTTACCTAAACGATGCATCGTAGGCTTTGTAGCAAATAAAGCCTTCAAGGGTGATTACCCCTCAAACCCGTTCAATTTTCATCACTGCAATATTAACTACGTGTCGTTATATATTGAGGGACAACAAATTCCTTCGAAGGCCTTACAATCAGACTTTACAGCTAACGGTTTATATGTAAGAGCGTATCACACCTTATTCTCTGGTACGGGTATTCATTTTTTGAATGAAGGTAACGATATATCGAGAAGTGATTACCCCAACGGCTACTGTTTAATGGCCTTTGACCTAACACCTGACTTGTCTGCAAACGCTAGTACGCACTGGAATTTAGTTAGAAACGGTTCCCTTCGGCTGGAAGTCGGGTTTGAAGAAGCTCTCACCGAAACCGTTAACTGTTTGGTATATGCAGAATTCGATAATGTGATCAAGATCGATAAACATCGGAACGTCGTTGTGGATTTTAGCTGTTAAAAGTGGTGGCTTTAACCTGCGATCTTCAGTGTACAGCAGCAGCCGAAAGAAAATGGACGCATACAAGGGTTTAGTGGTGTTAACAACGAATTCATACCGAAAGAAATAGCCGTGGTTACACATCATGGTCGTTTATCGTTAATGCTAATAAAACCACATCGAGGTTACTTTATATCAAGATCTATGTCACAACAGATAAAATTTATGGAGGCTAATTATCATGGGCTGAAATGGTGGTCGGGTCATGTACATTACAACAATTTCCGTGTGGAGTTGATGAGAGTGTTGCGCCCCTTTAACAAAATTCACGTTAAGGGCAGTGAAAAACAACAGTTTTTAAGGTTTCTTAACAAACCAATAGTAAACCTGGAGGAGACTGGTTGCCCATCGATTAAACAATTGAAAAAGGAAGCAAAAGCATATAGCTGTTTAAACCATAACAACACTGGGCCTATGTGTGCACTGGAAAACGCTTTACTACTGCAAAACTGGACGCATACCAATTCCAAAGATGTATGCGGTACAAGTGTTGAGATGTTTGAAATCGATTCCCAGCCACAAGAAAAATGTGTTTCTGCTTGAATGTGCCTCTAATCAACTACCGAGACACGCACCTAGACCGTGTGCAATTATCGTAAACACGGATCCTGCAAACAAACCAGGTCAGCATTGGACCGCTATCTACATTGACGGGAATGGTAATGGGGAATATTTTTTGATTCCTTTGGACGAGCACCGTAAGGATATCACTTACGTTTCCTATAGAAAAATTCCAGATGCTTCCTATACAATAAAACAATACTGCAAGGTAACCATTCGAATGTGTGTGGACTTTATACGTTAATGTTTCTATATTTTAGATTACATAGTTTATCAATGATTGAATTTGCAAAAAACTTTTTTAGTACACGTTTAATTGTAAATCACGAGATAATTAAATTATTGTTTAACGCCTGTTACCCAAACATTCTATTCTGATGAATAAAGAGATTTTTTAGTACCTTACTTTTTTTTATATATTAAGAGTTGCGTAATATCAGATGAGCCTATTGTTTTTCTTTCTTTTTAATTCAGCATGTGTGTTTTTAAAAATCTTGTTATAAAATTTATGACTTTAGCTTTTTTTAAAAGAAATTATGTTGCCCATTCGATATTCGTAACCAATTGCTTAGACTATTAAATTTAACAGGATTATATAATTACACAGTAATTAGCTAAAAATAAACATGAACAGTGGTTTCTTACTACATATTGTTGTGGAATTTAAACATGTAATTATTACTTTCCAAACATTTAATGAGGTTTTTTATCAAAACAATTTGCGTGTGTATATATGAAAGGCCAACATATAATATTTTGTTCTAACCACTTTGTTATTAATTACTTTAAGGGAGAGGTAGATACGAGTTGCAGTAAGTGTGATAAAGGTAATTAGGTTGTTTGTATATTTACACTCTAGAAATTAATTATGGGGAGACCAATAGCTAGTTTTACATCAACTATTCATAAACGTAAAACGTAGAAAGTGATTTAGTTTGATTAGACGAGTAACACAAAGCAGTGACTATCACTCGTAAACAAATTCTACAAAACGTTCTTTCAGTGCAGAGCTGGTAAGTGTGCTTTTAACCTTTTATTTATTTTATTTACTTGCACAGATTTTTAATTACAGTTATAAAACACACCAAAGTTATACGTAACAAGTTTCTTTAAAAAATATTAAGGTGTACAATATACAACAATTTTAACGATCGGATGGATATTAAACATATTTCAATGCAATCAATGTAGGTAAAGCAATTAGTTTTAATATTCCTTTAGAAAACAATATTGTAATAACTGTTATGTAATTAATTAACTTAATAAGAAATGTTTGTTTTATTAGAGAATAATCTGAATGCCGGTAATTTCTTTTTATAGCTCGCTGAGGCTTTTTTAATTATGATATTTACAGTAAAAAATAAGCGTTCTATAATTAAATTTCGCTGATTCAAATTCCCCACGCAAGATCAAACCCTAACACAAGTTCGTACACCTGTCTTACAAGATAAGCAATAGGGCCTCCTTATTAAATACAAATTCAAATTTTACTTCAAGGGGTCACGGGCGAAGTCCCAACAGTAAGTTGCGAAGCCCTATATCTGTCTTACAAGATAGTATTAGGACTCCTTATTAGAATACAACTTCAAATTACCAGTCATAACCTACAAAGACAAATACAATATCCAACCAGGGGTAACGACAAGGGGCGAAGGCCTACACTTGTCTTATAAGATTAGGTTAGAGCTCACATACAATTACACCAAAAAGACCGCGACAGGGGGCGAAGCATACACTTGTCTTATAAAGTTAGGTTAGAGCTCACATACACCAAGGAGACACAGAAATGGGGGAAGGCCCACACCTGTCTTACAAGTTAGCATTAGGGCCCCTTATTAGAATACAACCCCCCATGTATAAACAAAATTTCGTAAGGTTACAATCTGTAGATAGGAATTAAAAGTATACGCACAATTGCCTAATCTCCAGCCTGAATTGCTGAAAAGGCTCTTCATACAACTAAAAGGATCTTAATTAAGGGTTAAACTCCGACTAATGGTTGCAAAAGGCCCCCGAAAAGAAGTTAACATCCTGTTCCAATCCCAACTCCAAACCAATCCCAAGGCCTAAATGTGCCCCTCACGTGAGCAAGTACAAAAAAGGCATGTCTGTCAAAAAGGCTCTTAATACAAACAAAAAGGGTTGAAAAGAACCCCAAAAAGGAGCCGTCAAAAATAGGGGTGAAAAACGCATCCTACGCGTGAGCGAGTAAAAACAAAAAGGCCATAATTAGGGATGAAAAGGGGTTGAAAAAGGCCTCCGAAAAGAAACCATAAAAAATAAGGGTGAAAAATACGGTTCCCCACGTAGGCGGTCTACTGTTAATATACACGATAACTCCAGAGCGAAAACATGCACGTAATTCAAATTTTGTATGTAAGCTTGCTTTCATTTCTCTTGGAGCTGATTGGATTTTGGAAGAAATTAAACTGCGGTGACGGGAGGGGTTTATCAAAAGCTGTTTTTAATTTTTATCAAATATTTTTAAACATATTTATACTTCAAAAATATAAAAAACCAACAAACAGACCTTAATTATAAAGATTAATTATGTTCTATGCAATTTTTTGATACGAGGTGTAATTAAGCGGCAAATAGAGGCGAGATGGAATTTAACTGTTGAATTTTTCAATATCTGAATGGCGATTAATTTTATAAGAAAATGTGTAGACATATTTTAAAGAAAATTTAACTTTACCTTTGTTTATCAAGTTTCTTAATGTAAAGCTAAATAAGTCTAAAAATTAAATAAATATGACTGAAAATGCTGTATTATCGATATGTTTATAGAAGCGGGCTGCTTTAGAATTTTCTTGAGTTAGTATCTAGATTAACCTCTATCTGACATGAAGTTTTAAATGTTTATTTGACGTAGATTATTGGTTTTGTTTTTACAATGTTGACCATTCTAACAATTAATTTATTATAAAGAATTGTTATTAAAATTATTTTATTTCTTTTAATTTCCATTGTGTAGGTTGGAAGGTAGTATGTTGTTCCACACCATATATTTAATTCACTTAATAGCTTCTAAATGATTCAGCAACACACAAAAAGAATTAGAAAAAGTTTTGATATGTCCTATCCCTGCTTAACGACATAAATTAGCTTTAAAAAATCATTATTCTTTCGGAAATATTGGTTCAAGAAGATGAAATAAACTATTATCAAATTCGTGGTTACACATTCTACAAATGTAATAAAACACAAAGTTCTGCTGGATTAATTGATACGTTGATTCAAACATATATAGTATTGAACTTAACTGTGATTAAAAAATGGCTGATTGCATCCAATGTGCTTAAAAACTCAAATTGATTAATATGTGTTTATAGGCTCTAGCTATACAATATTGAGCATTTCTTAATAGAATTTGAACCACTTTTAAAATCTTTAGATGTATTGATACCCTACGATCCTAAAAAAATCTGTTGTAATTCCCACTTTTAAATCAGGTGGTAAAAATGACATAAAAAAGGAAAAGGCAACGTATTTCATTCCCTCTCCAAGCGGGAAGGCGGCCTGCTCGAGTTTCCCGAGCTCCTTCAGCCACAATCATGGATTCCCAGCATACATACATACATTACCTGTATATGCATGGTGGGATTAAGGATAGGTGTGGTCAGGATAGGATCGGAAGGAACGGAGTTAGGGTTCTGAGGGGGAAAATACTACCCCATCATGAGCCTAAGTAGCCGCACATGGTGTGCATATACGCAGTGACCATGCCGCTACATGTGTATGAGGAAAACCCCCTGAAAAAACTTCATACAAGGTAGACGGTGACGGGAATCGAACCCATTACCTCCCGAATGCTAAGCAGGTCGTGTCACCACTACGCTACCAGCTCGGTAATAACATAAATAACTATAGACGTATTACACTTGTACCGGTCAGTTCAAAAATTTTTGAAAAAATTATACACAAAAGATTGCTTGATTTTCTATATAAAACTGACTCTTTTTCGAAGAACCAGTTTGGATTTCTACGATACCGTAACTCCGAAAAAGCACTTCTCCATTTTATGAACGGTATTTATCAAAGTATGGATCTAACAGATAAATATCAAGCAATTAAATTGAAAAATGAAATTGGAAAAAGTTGGATTTTGGCGTGCCACAAGGCTGTGTGCTCTCCATCAAGAGTTTCCTTATTTATTGCAATGATTTATGTGACGAGGTTTCAACGGAAAGGTCACAGGCTTTTCGGACGATACAGCCTTGAACTATCAAGTAGGTGACTGGCAAATTTTAGACGATCATATTAATGCAGATTTAAAACTTCTATAATGGTGCTTTGGGAATAATAAATTAAATTTGAATATAAGTAAATCCAAGGTAATAAAATTCTGTATGTATGGAAATAAATCATCAAGTACAACCTAGTCTACTATTCTTTTCATACAAACTCGTGTAGTAGCTATGTAAATTATTTATGTAACTGTGAGTCATCTAAACTACCAATACACAAAATTATTTAGGATAGACTCTACATAACAAGCTAAACCGAGCTGGTAGCGTAGTGGTGACACGACCTGCTTAGCATTCGGTAGGTAATGGGTTCGATCCCCGTTACCGTCTACCTTGTGTGAGGTTTTCTCAGGGGGTTTTTAAAAACCATAGCAACCTGTGGCATGACTAATATGATTTAATTATTCTAATAATACCCAGAGACTTATGTATTTTATTAATTTAATATATTAATAATTAATAAGTATAACAAAAAAGTAATATCCGTGATATAAACAGATAGAGCATAAAAAAGTAGGATTAGGTAGAGAGCGTCATATGGTTCTAAGTTATGCCGTTTTCACACAAAAGTCGATGAAAATTTTAAAATCGTCATATCGAAAATGTCAATTTTTGAAAACTTCAGTTTTTTTATTCTGCCATCCTAGAGTTCCTTGTTTTAAGTACAAATTGCACCATTTGTTTTAGTCTTAGCGCACTTCGTTTTTTTGAAAAATTTAAATAAATGGCAAAATAGGTTAAGCTTTAGTGCTCCAAGAGTCATAATTTATTAAGTTTAGGTACACAAAAAATGTTTAGAGTTTCTGGTAGAATTGACATATGCAAAAATATACATTCAAAATAGCAAAATTTTAATCGTTTCCAGTCAAACCGTAAGTGATTGTCATTTGTTTTTTTTTGCTTAAAATATGCATATTAGTCAACTCAATCGTCGACCTATTAAAATTTTTATCTAAAACCGTTTTAAAATGCGAGCCTGGGTAGTAGTTCCGTTTTCGCCCGGTATAGGACCCAAAATGTTTAGTCCCTAACAGAATAAGGAAAATCAAAAACAGCAAATCCAGAAAGAAATTCTTAAGAAAATGGCTATTGCCAAATTACATTGTGTTAGCACACAATCCATTTCCATTAAGTTACCGTTTTGTATAAGAATTATTTTTTTTTGTTTAGATGTATCAATTCGTAATAGCTGTTATGGAAGTTCCGGTCTCTCATTTTTATTAGGTATAACGTTGGGAATAAAAAACACATTATTATTATCATTCATTACTCCATAGATTTTCATCCTATTGCAGAGTATTGAGAAAGTCAAAACAATATGTAAAAATGTAAAAGGAATACATGTTAATAATGTATACAACAAAGTAGTTCCACCAAAAAGATAATTTGATCATTAACAAGTCTTTGTGAAAATAATTATATTATAAGCTATTCCGTTTTCTTCGTTTTTAACATACCTACATTTAAATTGATGAAGTGTGATGCAAAGTTTATTGCAGATAAATGCAAATTTTGTAAATAAGATTGTTATTAATAGAACATAATTACCTAATGCATAATCGATCCTTTAAAGCATGTGCAACGAGAATAATACTTTAAAGGCGATTATGCATTTTGTCATACGATATTTTTTAGTATTAATGTGTCATTGTAATAGTAATAGTAGTAATAACTACAATCATTTTACTTGAAGAATATCTGGTGTGGAACACCACCCGACCTTCCAACTTACAAAATGGAAAAGAAAAGAAATAAAATGATTTTGAAAATGGTTTTTTAGAATAACTATGTAGCATCTTTTATATGAAGCTCGTTACAACAATAGGCAACATCGTAAACGCAAAAACAATAATTTATGTTAAATAGACGTTTCAAACTTTATGACAGACACAGGTTAATA
>JARFJB010000762.1:2925000-3057500 GCA_036346205.1 Vesta saturnalis
ATGACGACGACATCAGGGCACTTTTAGGGCTACTTAAGGTGGAGTCATAAGAGCCTCAGCGGAATTCATATGCGCACTAAGGTCGTCCTCAATGGCAGTAGTTGTAACCGGCGGTTCCCCAGGCGGGAGATTTAGGTTGAACGAGAGGCGTGTACGCACCAGGGCATACAATTACATACTGAGCGCATCCTATATTGCGGCGGATCGGCGAGAAATGGTGCTCGTGTCAAATTTCGAAGACTCGTTCATCTAATAGGAGAAGTGACGCCTACTGGTGAGGGTGGAACCATTCATTGAAAGGTGGCGAGACATAGTTGCGTTGTGTCGCGGTGTTGGTATATATGGACGACTTGCTAATACCATCTGGTAGAAGACGGGTTAACTATACTTGACAAGGAGTTACAAGTGGCGGATGCGGGCGTGAAACTGAGGTTGGACAACTTTATTTATTTATTTTATTTATTTATTTATACCAACAAAACCGGCATGTGCTTTTAGATTGTTAGTAATTCAAGCCCCTTTCTTTTTTACAACTTAAAAGATTGAACATAAACACATATTCATAATACAATAAATAACCATTTTTACTACTGGTTCATGCTTCATGGAGAATAGCTGCACATAGACCAACTAAACTTTGTTATAGTAATCCAGACTAATTTTTTTTTAAACAATTTAGGATTTATGTTAAATATATAATTGTCAGGCTGGCGAATATAAGAATTGGTGGTTATTGTAATTAGTTCGACACGTTGATACATAGAATATAATTTTTGGTCTAGTTCTGTGTGCTGGAATATACAGAATGACAGTAGATAACAAATTTGGATATTCAATTCTGTTATTTATCAATTTATGCATAAAACAAAGGTCGGCCACTTCTCGTCTATATTTTAGCGGCAGAATGTTATCTTATTGTCGAATTACGCGATATTTATCGTAGGACCATATTTTTTGAAATGTAAATATTTTAGAAATTCGTGTTGAACTGTTTCTACTCTATTTTGATGTATTATTAACCCTGAATTCCAAACTTTACTGCCGTACTATAATTTTGATCTAACCAAAGAATTATACAGAATTTTTACAGTAAGGAGATTTTTTAATTCTGCAGTATTACGTATTACAAAACCTAAATCTTTTAATGCTGTGTTGACTACTTTGTTTACGTGCTTACTGCTCATCCCATTTTAGGTTGTATGTAAATTGAACTCCTAAATCTTTGATTGAGTTAACACGTTGTAGTTTTTGATTATCTATAGTGTTCATTGTATTCATGCTTTTACATTTGTTTATATTAAAGTACAGTTTATTTCTATTAGTCCAAGCCATAACACAGTCAACATCCGTTTGAAGTAATTGTATATCTTTGATATTGTGAATTTCCTTAAATATGTTCAAATTATCGGCAAATATTGTTGTTAGAGTTTTTGATAACTAGCGGAAGGCCATTGATAAACAGTAGAAATAGTAATGGGCCCAGGCTGCTCCCTTAAGGCACTCTCGATAAAGTACGGAAAGGTGCCGATAACTTTGTTGTGCATCCTTACATACTGGAGTCGATTTTGTAAGTAAGATTTAAAGAAAATAATTAAATTTAATGAAAATCCGTATTGATACAACTTTTTTACTAAATTTTATAATTTACAGTATCGAATGCTTTGGCAAAGTCAGTGTATATGACGTCAACTCGACTGCGGAAAGTAGCGTGGTCTTGGGGCGATCAACAGCAAGGAGCTTTGAACCTGCTCAAAGAGGCGATGGCGTTGAGACCAGTTTTGGAGTTGTATGATAGCGAGGTAGAAACTGAACTGCATACTGATGCTAGTAAGTAGGGTTTAGTACTTTAACCGAACAGGGGTACCATAGCTATGAGCTTTAGAGAGCGTTAGGCGTTTTAGAGTGTATATGATTAGCGTGAAACTCAAGGTGACAACTGACTGTGGAGCGATAAGCGCGACTCTTTTCGAAAGAACTATTCCTTCGAATAGTTCGTTGGTAGCTGACTGTTGAGGAATATGATCTGGAAGTGAAATATTGTCCTGGCGAAAAGATGCATCATGTCGGTGCATTAAATCGAAACTCCACAGGCGAAAAACCACGAACCGGTTGAGTAGGCGTTAATGTGGTGGCGTTGACAGAGTCTGATTGGCTTTTTACAAAGCAATTGCAAGACCCTAACGCACAACAGCTAATAACTGCGTTGGCTTCAGGCGTGGCGGAAAAGGACGTCAAGGCGAACCATAAGGCGAAGGACCACAGACTTTACAGAATTACTTCAGACGGCGATGGACTGTACGTATCATACTGGAGAATTACAGTCTGGCGAGGCGATCGTGACGATATTGGTCACCCCGGCGGGGGAAGGTGTCGAAAGCTACTCTAAGGGACTCATTGGTTTCCTAAAATTACCCGCGGTGGATAATTAGTGACCGAGGTCTGAGGTTACTACTAAGTTGTTTGAGGAGTTATGGCGGAGAAATGCACAAGGCACGTGCAAACGGCGATAGCAACTCCTACGGCGAGTGACCAGACGGAAACTGCAAAGTCAAGGTGTTCGTTGCAAGTGTCCAGGCGGAAAATAGGTGAAACGAGCATCACCCCGAAGTAATTTGGGGCATCAATAACACGATGAATTTGAGTTCTTAATCTCGTGCCGAGTGCATGTTTCATCATCGCTGCGGTGGTAGCTGGCTGGCGAGGGCGAAACACTAGCTAGTGGTAAGGGCAGGGTTGACACAATACAGTGGATCAGGCCGGATCCAGCGGCGTAAGACCTTTCTTACACAACCAAGAGGGAAAGCGTTAGGGTGACGATCTTAATGTGAGTACTTTTAGTAGAGATCAATTACAGGAAAACCGTGGTACGGTGGCCCTTAATTTGAATCGGGCGCCTAGGCGAATGGAAGCACGTTATGATAGAACTCGAGTTCAGGATATTCCCCCCCTTGCCGAATTGACGTCATAATAGCAGGCGGAGGAAGGCTACCGAATAAGGTAGACGAAACGTCTTATAGCAAGCTGAAGCTACTGGCATGGCGAATGCCAAGGAAAGTAACCAATTGGTGAATAAAATTGACGGACCCTATAGAGTAGCGAGGGTACATAATCGAGACGATTAAAGGAGTTAGAGTGTATAAGCGCCTTCAGGAGAATGTTACGTTTGACTCTTTAAGGCGGTACCCATGAATGTGAAAAAATCAATGTGACAAAACGAATCTGACAAGATGAATATGACAGCATGAATGGTGATGAGGCGGGCACGGAGGCAGATGGGCAAGATCTATCATACCTCCTTGTAAGTTAATTTTAGTAACGAGGTCATTACTTTTTCAGGAAGACCGATTGTTACGCGGGAAAAGATAATGGAGGGGAAGCGAGACCGGAAGAGGGAGGAGGGGAAAGAACTGGCATGCTATTTTGACGCGGGCACCCTTGGCGTGTGATGCGAAGGCGGAGTCGGTCTATTACATATTTACTGTTCTTATCGTTCAGGGTGCTGTTATACAGGGAGTCCCACAATTAATGGTACATAGAACCATGGTAGAATCCTGACCTAAAATTATGACGATTAGCCAAATGTGACCTTAGCAAAATGTCTATAGTTAAGAAGTTACAGGGTGTTAATTATTAAATTGCTAATGGCTCTAACGTTTTTAATACCCTGTATTTTTGTACTAAATTTAGTGCAACGTTTTACTGACCTAAGGCGCACCCAATCGTAGAACAATATATTAAATCGCTTTTGCCAGTGGCGTACAACATAAATAATAAACCACTTCACCACTCCTAAATATTACGTCACTGTGCACATACCAATTTCTACTATAGATTCATATTTTCCAATGTCTTGTACATAAAATATGTACTCTTGTTAAGAACCATAAAGTGCTTTCCCAGCTCTATCAGCCACAATCATGGATTCCCAGCATACATACATACATTACGTATAAATGCTAGGTGGGATTAAGGATAGGTGCGGTCAGGATAGGATCGGCAGGAACGGAATTAGGGTTCTGAGGGGGAAAATACTATATCAGCATTCGCCTAAGCAGCCGCATATGGTGTGCATATACGCAGTGACCATGCCGCTACATATGTATGAGGAAAACCCTATGAAAAAACCTCATACAAGGTAGACGGTAAAGGGAATCGAACCCACTACGTCCCAAATGCTAAGCAGGTCGTGTCACCACTACGCTACCAGCTCGGTTTGGTAGTAAGTCAGGATTGCTCCGTTTACAATTCATTATTTTGACATTAAAATTGTGCACTTTTAGGAAACCAGAATAATAAAATAATAATAATAAAACATGGTTTTTGTGTTTACTACCAACTGTACTGTGGATAGGCAGTTACAATTACTATGTTTTTAGTTCTTTAATGCTTAATATCTTGATAATTATTCACGTTACGGGTTCTTAACAAGTGTACATATTTTACGTACAAGTCATTGTAAAATATGAATTTATAGGTGAAATCGATATTTGCACAGTGGCGTAATATTTAGGAGGGGTGAAGGGGTTTAATATTCATGTTGTACGCCACTGGAAAAACTGATTTCACGTATTGTTCTAAGGGTGCGTCTTAGGTCAGTAAAACTTTCCACTAAATTTAGTACAAAAATATAGGGTATTAAAAAAGTTAGAGCCATTAACAATTTAATAATTTTAAAATTTTACACCCTGTAACTTCTTAATTATCAACATTTTATTAAGGTCATATTTGGTAAATCGTCATCATTTTAGGTCAGGATTCTACCATGGTTCTCTGTACGATTAATTATGGGCACCCTGTATTTACATTGTTATGTATTACATCGTTTGTAAATTGAGTGATTTATTATCATTTTAACTATTATGTTCCAATAAAATATAATAAAATATAATAAATTACATTTAAGGATTACAACAATTTGCAAATAAAGAATTAAACAAATTTATGTTTTTCAGATACTAATTTCTTGGAAGCTAAAGATCGGAAAACATAAATATTTATAGTGATAAATATTGCTCTACATGAGATATTATTTATTTTTTAATACTAAGTAGTGGATATTATTTAAACGGAAATAAATAGTAATAAAAGGTAAACAACACAGTTTATTGTTCTTATTTTCTTTTTTTTTAACTATGGCAAGGAAAACCTAAACCTGATCCTAAATAAAGGTTATTTTATATATTAACCCTATTGTGTTAACATTCTGGTTTCACTTATTGTGTTCGAGTCATTATGTCCCGGGAGCCTATAGTTGTTGTTAAATTGATATAGCCGTAAAAAATAATAAGAAACAAGATGTAATATTTATTATTTATTACATTTTATTATGTTATTTTGTTTTACTACTTGTTATAAATCAACTTCGCATCACACAACATAAGCGTTGTGAGCTGAAACGTCCATGATGTTGTAAAACATAGTCATTGGCCATCTTTTAGTTTGCCGTCTACATGTGTATATTATTATTAACTTGTGTAACGTGTCTACAGCACCTTTAGTTTTATTGTAATCTAAAATTATAAACGGCTTTTTACGATCTTGGTTACGTACTCCTTTGTCGTGGTGTATGGTGCTCATGAATGTAACATTTTTATTCCGTTTCGGAATATAGGAAACATCGATGTGTCCTTGGTAAAGTAAAATTTTGAAAAAAGAACTTCTTTTCTATTGCAGACCAATGCGGCTGGCAATTCAGGCTTACAAGCATGGTTATTTTTCTTTTCAATAGCATCTGCCCTAGATCCTACGAGGTAAAAAAATTATCACACGATTGCGACCATTTAGACCATAAGTAGTATCTAGCACAACTCTTTTATCTTAACCTCTCACTGCAGGTTCACCTTCTTTTTTGCCGAGGTAAACTTGCATGTTATATGCATAAGCAGTTACAGAATCGCATAAAGTCCAAATCTTGACTTCGTATTTAGCTCGCGATGTATTGCCTAAAAGGACAAGGGCCGCTAAAAGGTACCAGTTGCCCATCTACTGTTACATTTTCGTTAAAATTATAGAGCTTAGGTAGAATTGCAACCCATTCATCCCACAACTTCCGTATGGGAGCTAATTTATCAGTTTGGCGTCGTTGTAGTCCAGTTTTTTATCGTCAAAGCGAACTATTCGTGCAATTACATGAAATCGTGGTAGGGACATCGTTGCTGTGAATATTGGATGACCTACATTTCCATCCCACAGACTGGCTGTTGCCAGAGATTTATACACTCTAGCTAGAAACAGTAGGCCAAAATATGCTTCTGGTTCAACTAATGTTAGTTCTTGAAATGTGTCGCCACAAAGTCTTTTGCCTTCTAAATTTGACATTTTCAAAATTAGGTTTACAATTGTGGGTGTGAAATATAAGAAGTGCTCGGATTTTATATCAGCTATTCGCGACGTAGCATATCTTGTTGGCCCAGGAATCAACGAAATAATATTTGCTGCTGGTAACCTTCCCGATCGATTTGTCCTTTCATTCCATACTACATTGCCATCTCTTGAAGTTACGTGATTATCCGTATCCGCTTCATCTAAAATCGCAGCCTCCACTTCATCATCCGATTCGCTATTCGCTATATATCTCGTCTTCAGACAAATGGTCTTCTTATTCAGAAGCATTAGAATCACTATCAGAAGCAGACAAAGGTTTCTCAAGTTCACTATCCGTAAGCACTCTCTCACTGCACAGTTTTAATAATAAATTTCAATTGTTAGTTATCTCTTATTAGAGTATAGCAGCAAGTTTGATATTTACTACGAAACTAACACACAGATTTTTTTTTTGTTAGTATGCTCATGCTTATGTGATAATATTTACTTAATGTTAGCTTATGTTACTTATTTGTGGACTGTTGTTGTGTTGCGGTGTTTGGTGTTATTGTACGTTGTACAATCATGAGGTGTGGTTATTTTGGGTGTAAAAAAAAAGAAAAATTATTTAGGTTTTATTGAGTAATGAATGTGTTAATGGGTTAAGTGTGCATGGTGGTTGTGGTGTGTGAGCGTGGTTGGTGTGTTTATATTCGTAGGCCGGTATCTTGCTGGGGTCGTCATCTAATAGACGTGGGGATGCGGAGGGCATACGGGATGTTGTCAAGGGATTTTTCTACCTCCTCGGGGAGGTCGTCGAGGAGTTGTGTGAGGATGGCGGGTGGATGTTTGAATTTGACCTTGGGTTTCCTTCGTGGGAATGGAGGAAAGCGGTAGTTATAAGGAGTGGTAAGGATCTCTTTGGTTCGGATGGTACCGCCGAAAATTCTTTTGTAGGTAAAATTTTTCTGAAGGGTTTGGATTCTATGTGTGATTGGGGATATATTGGCGCGTTGGATAGTAAGGGTATTAGGGTACCTGAAGGGTAACCGGTGTATGCGTTGGAAAATTTGGCGCTCACAGGAAGCGATGGAGTACAGGTGTTTGGGGTTTATATTTGTATATATGGGAGCTCGGAAATCCATAACAGGACGGATATATGTTTTACACGTGTGTAAGAGGGTTTTGGGGTGACAACCTCTGATTCTACCCGGAGGGCACCCAGTAGGTTTGCGCGGTTCCTAATACGGTTGAGGGTTTTTTTAACATCCGGGAGCCAGTTGAGGGTTCGTGTGAAAAGGATTCCTAGGTAGGCGATTTCATCTTGGAGAGGGAGTCTTTCCTGATTTAGAGTGAGGGACAAATTTCTGGAGGCAAGCTTTGAGCACTTATGTTCGGTGTAATGAGGATGGCAGAAGAGGATTGCTTGGGTCTTGGTGGGATTGCCGGAGACTCTCCACCGGTTAGCCCAGTTGGAGAAGTTTCGTAGGGTTTTGGATATGATGGGGGGGGGGCGTTTTGCTGTTCCGATTAACCGCCCAGAAGATGGTGCCATCCACAAAAACTGCGCTACAACCACTCCGGGTTGAGTGACTTCGGGTACATCGGATGCGAAGATAGTGTAGAGGATCGGGGCTAAGGCAGAACTTTGCGGTACGCCTGCTGTAGGTTCGAAAGGATCTGAGAAGGTTTTCCCTATTTTGACCCGAACTGACCGGTTGGTCAGGTACGAGAGTAGGAGTTTAGAGAAGCGTTCGGGAATGTTTAGGTTTCGGATCTTGTACAGGAGACCGGCGTGCCAGACCCTGTCAAATACTTGCTTAATGTCCAAAAACACAGCCAGATTGCATTGCTTGTGATTGAATGCTCTGGTAGTCTCGGTAAGCAGCTTCAACAAGGGATCGTGACACGTTCGGTTGGGACGGAAGCCGAATTGGCTGTTAGGAAGAAGGTTGTTGAATTCGAGGTGGTCCCTGAGTCGCTTGGCTAGAATCTGCTCAAAGCATTTTCCGAGGCAACTCAGGAGGGAAATGGGTCGATAGGAGGAGGGTGAGGTTAGGTCAGTGTGGGGTTTTGGTATCATGACGGTGGAGGCCGATTTCCAGTCCGTCGGAAAATAGGAGAGGGTTAAGCATTTATTATATATATCGAATAGTAGACGGAGGGCTGTGTCGGGTAGGTGCCGGAGGATCTTCCTATTTAGGCAGTCATGACCTGGGGCTGAGTTTTTTCCTTTTTTAAAATACGCGTGGACCTGGTCAGGCGTGATGGAGGTATAGAAGGGACTCTCGTTATCGAGTCGGGGTTTAGGAATGTTAAGGTTGCGGAGCTCTTCGAGGCGACCGTCGAGGAGTGCCTTGACCTGGTTGTTGAACTGGGGATCATCTGGGGATTGGAAAATGGTTTGAAGGTGGTGACCAAAGAAATCGGCCTTTCCTTGGTCAGAGGAGATTAGGTTGCCCTGAAGGTCGGTAAGGTGTGATTTAGGGTTTACTTTTCTTCTGGTCAGTCTATCGAACTGTTGCCAGAAAAATTTGCCATTTCTATAATCTGTTTGGGAGGTGACTTTGGACCAGGAGTCTTCGGAGTGTTTGTTGGCTTCTCGCCTGATTAAGGCGTTGAGGCGATTGTATTCGGTCTTGAGAGCCGGATCCCTGGATCGCAAGAATTGACGGTAAATTCGTTTTTTCTCTTTGATCCAGTTCACAATGTGTTGTGGGAGCGGTTTTCGAGAAATGTCAATGTTTTTTAATGGTATAGAGGTATCTACCGCTTCCACAATTACGAAAGTTAGGTCTGTAATGGCTCTCTCGAGATCTTGAGTCGTTTGAAGATTGGGTGTGGGAAGGTTATTGGAGATATGATCAGAGAACACATTCCAGTCGGCTTTCGAAAAATCTTTAATGACTGTGTATTGAGGTGTGGGAGGAGCTGGAGCAAATGAAGTTTTGACCAGTAGGGGTATGTGATCAGATGTGATCGTGGTGCCTATAAAGCACTCACGATCGAAATAGTGAGCTATTGTTTCGGAAACTATGATGTGGTCTACTATTGAGGCACCTAAATGATAAAAGTATGTGGGCTGTTTGTTGATGATTTGCAAGAGCGGCAACTACAACAGGGGGGAAGTTAGCCTGTTTTCGTTGCCGTTAGTTGCGGTGTCACCAAATTGGGTATGGCGGGCAGTGAAATCACCTAGGATAACGGCATTTGGAAGGCTTGAGGCGTAGATTAAGAGGTCATCGGAGAGAGTGTTGTGGCCAGGCGGGTTGCAGTAGGGAATAAATATTATAGGAGTGGGAAAGAGCACCGTCGCGGAAACGCATTCGAGATGCTGCAGGTGCGCTGCAAGTTGAAAGGGGGTGGATGGGAAGCAATTTTTAACTAAGAGGGCGGTTCCATGTTGGCTATTGTTTGAATTTGTGTGAAAGGTGTTGAAATTAAGGGTGCATCTTGGTGTGAGTTTGGATTCAGTTATCGAAAGGATATGGATATTATGAGAGTGTAAGAAGTGTTTGATTAAGGGGCGTTTCCGACGCACGCTCCTGGAATTAATGGTCCCTGCTAGGCTATCAATTGGGAAGGAGTTAAGGATTTGGTTAGCGGATAACGGCGACCTTCATCCACGTACCGGATACGCAGGTGCTGATCCTCCGTTGGAAGAAGTTGCGGGATAGCTAGTCTAAGGCTCGGATGACCCTATCTCGCTGGTGCTGGAACATCTGAGTCAAGGAGTGGGTAAGGACTTGTAAGAAGACCTTTATGGAAAGGGATTCAGTGTCGGGAGGTGGTTTCAGGTGGGCCGTGTCTTCGGAGTCGGACTCTTCAGACAGGATAGGGTCGAGGGGGTGCCATCTTCGACGGCAAACTGGGAGGCTCCCGCCGCTTTCGGAACTGAAAGGAGTAGGTGGGATGTGCTCCCCCGCAGTTGTTACACCTCGGGTTTGCCGAGGATTTACACGAGGTGGATCTGTGACTTTCGCCACAGTTAGGACAGCGGATACACCGGGTGGGACATTCTTCAGCGGTACTTGGGGAGCGGTTACGGGATTAAGGAGGGTTCGCACTGGTAGTGCCGCCCGAACATGACGACACCCTGTGCGAGGAGGTTGGTTTGGGAATGAGTTGTGACGCGGATTAGGGAAGTTGGGATTTTTGTGGCCTTTGAGGTGATGCGAACGGCCTTCTTCACTTGTGGAAGATCGATCGCATCTAGGATCTCTTGGGCTAGGATGTCCTTATCTACGTGACGAATCACGTAGGAAAAGGAGGGAGCTCTAGGAGTAGGTAAGCTGGGACTGGAGAGTTGGGTGAGGGTAACGGTTGGGTCTCCGAAGTGGTGTCGCAGGGAGAGGAGGTCTCTAACAGACAGGTTTGGTTGTGGTTGAACGTTAAGTTCAACCAGGGAAGGTTGAGGGATTTCAAGGAATTAAAAAGGGATTTTTGGGTTTTAATGGATTTTGGGATATTGCGGATGCAATATCTCGAGGATTGGAAGCGTACGGGTATAAGATTGGGGGAAGCGGGTATAGGAATCAAGGCAGGGGAAGGTGTAGGTAAGAGAGCGGGTATGTGTGTGTTAAACAGATATAGGTAAGAGAGCGGGTATGTGTGTGTGTGTGTGTGTGTGTGTGTGTGTGTGTGTGAGCGGGTTTGGGTGGTTTTGTGGAAGAGGTGGAACGTGTGGAAATGTAGGAATGTGTGGATGTGGTGGATATGGAAGAGGCGTTTGAATGGGAACGTGTGCGTGAGGATGGTGGTGGTGAGGCGAGTGTGTGTGTGCGTAGGTGTAAGGAGTTTGGGATGTGGTTGGTGGTTTAGGTAGACGGGCGGCGTCGGGGGTTGGGGATACAACTGTTAGGGTAGCTCGGTAGCGACCTTGCTTAACCATTACGGTTGTTGTTAGTTAGGGTAGTAGAAAGAAATTAAGGTGTTTAAGAGAAGGCCGGGTCTCACACCCCGATGAATAAAGACTTGGAAATCAGAGACCCAAATAGAAAAGGAGGAAAGCAATTGTTAAATGAAAACAAAAATAAAATTAATTAAAAAATATTTCTTTATTAAAAGTACCTATAGGTTATTACCCGACGTCGCTCCTGTCCTGTTGTTGGAGGTGTCCTGGATTAGTTATTCTCTTTCGGTGTCCTGAATGCTTCTTTGCGTTATTCCCGATAGATTCCGGCGGCTCCTGCTTGCTGCTAGGATGTAGATACTCTTCTGATGACCGCTTCTTTGTATTATCTGTATGCAAGCAGTGGCAGATATAACCCCGAAGCGGTGAAAATCACGATGCCGAAAACGATGAGCAAAAAACGCTAAGTTCTTTTTTTGTGAAATTAAGCGATTGTAATAAAAATCACAAAACGCTTAAGCTGGATAGGGGCTTACGTTCGTAATCGAGGTTCGGACTGCCCTGAACACACAATAGGAATAAACTTGTTTACCGGCGCGCAAATAACGCAAGCAATATGCGCAATATTGCGCAATGTGGCAATATTATGTAAGTTATTTATATTTATGAAAATAAAACAAAACTAATAAAATACATTCGTCTATGATAATAATCTGCTTCTCGTTCTTCCAATTTGAACCACACAAATTACTGGGTCATACAGACTCAAACACAGTGAGTGTAACAAATGAATTAAAAGAAACTAATTTTAATTTTCTAATATCAATCTAGGTACACAGTTATTAGAGTAGTGAAATAAAAGTCATGCGGTGGCAACGAAATGTAAACAAATTAACGAATTATGCACATTAGAAGAACGCGATTGGGCCATATTGACCCGAACACTGCAGGAGGGTTTGAACCAACTGACTATGGTGAATCAAAAATGTAAACCGATTTATTACTTTCTTTGTGTGAATAAAGAAAAATTTTAAACTTGTGCTCGCCTTTGAAACTATGAAAAATGTACAATTCCCAAATTCCAGTATTATAAAATTTTTATCTGAGAAATAATTGGTAATACAACTAACTAAAAAAAAGTAGCTAATTAACCTTTCTTTCTGTATGGTGCACTAAAATAATATAAATGTAAGACTCCTACATAATGTGATAAACTTTTGGGGTATTTTAAAAAAATGTATTTTTAATACCATTCAGGTTGTGTAAAAGTTTGGTGTTACTAAAGAAATCAATACGGATTACCTACCTACACATAAATTTATTACAAGCATAGAATATTTAATTGAGTTCAAATGGATTTTTATGCCTCCCTTATTTAGCCCTCATTAAACTCTTTACTATTACTCTGAGTAAACGTACTTTTTTTAAATAACGCACAATTATTGTGAATTTACCTAAGCTTTATTTATAATCCTCTTGGTTTTATTGAAACGCTAAACTCATAATATCACGTATTGAGCGATCAAACCTACAAAATCTATGTACTTTATGAGCGATTACGCAGACAGGCAAATATTTAAGCATATTATTTACCCACCCCACAAATTATAGTGGTTTATACAAGACCAACTTACAAAATTTTAGAATCCTCGTACAAAGTGATAGTTAAAAAAAGTACTTTTAATAAACACACTAACTAAATCCAAAAAAAACGTGTAAATTTGAGTATCAGAATTTTTTTAATTTGTTGCATATTTGAAAACAGCAGAAAAGTGTTTGGTATTTCCGCATACAATTTTGTTACCCTTTAACTTGAGTTAAATATAAATATTTCGGTAATTCAAGGAAACAATATTTTATTCTTAATCTACAAAGCATACAGGTCCGGACTTAAAAGATTAACAAATATGATTCACTTTAGCATGACATGCTGTACATCAACCAGACTTATTATTAAAATGATTAACCTCATTATTATTCTCCTAGTTTGTGAGTCACAATCTTTATGCGAGGAAATGTGAAGAAATGTACGAACTGAAGATCTATTTGAAATATTAGCATAGAAACATATTGAACGAGAAGGTGGCGGCCACTTTGAGTAATTGTTCTAGACAATTAGTTAAAATTTTTGTTAGGATTGTAATTTAAACTTTTATATATTCTTCAATTCGTTCGTGCGAGCGTGAGCGTGTGTGTGCCTCTGCTTGTGCGTGTGCGTGAGTGTGCGTGCGCGTATGCGTGTCCGTGTGCGTGTGGGTGTGCGTGTGGGTTTGCGTGTGGGTGTGCGTGTGGGTGTCGTGTGGGTGTGCGTGTGCGTGTGCATGTGCGTATGTCTGTGTGTGTGCATGTGCACGTGCGTGTGCGTGTGCGTGTGCGTGTGCGTGTGCGTGTGAGTGTGCGCGTGCGCGTGCGTGTGCGTATGCGTGTGCGTGTTCCTGGGCGTGTGTGCTTGTGCTTGTGCGCGTGCGTGTGCGTGTGCGAATTCGTGTGCGAGCGCGTGTGCCCATGCGTGTGCGTGTGCGTGTGCGTGTGCGTGTGCGTGTGCGTGTGCGTGTGCGCACTCACAACTCACACTCACACTCCACACTCACACACTCACACACACCACACACACACACACACACTCACACACACTCACACACTCACACTCACTCACACATCACACATCCACACACACTCCACACCACCACACACACACACACCCACACACACACACACACACACACACACACCCCACACACTCACACACTCACACACACACACACACACACACACACACACACTCACACCTCACATACTAACACACTCACACCTCACACACACACACACACACTCACACACTCACACATTCACACACTCACACACTCACACACTCACACACTCACACACTCACACACTCACGCTCACACGCTCACACACTCACAAACTCACACACTCACACTCTCACACACTCACACACTCACACACACTCACACGTACTCACACACACTCACACACACTGATAGACACTCATGCTCGCACGCACGCGCGGTGTCACACTATCACGCACACACGCACACACACGCACAGCCCACGCCCACGCACACGCACACGCACACGCACACGCACACGCACACGCACACGCACACGCACATACACACGCTCACGCATACGCTCACGCACACGCACACGTTATGGCCGATTTTGGCGAAACTTTGCCAAGCGTTGTAAAATGAGCTCACAAGCAATGGTGAAAGAGTTCATAACTTTCTACACCTACATGTGTATATGTCAGTTGAAGGTTAAAAATTCTTTGTTATCTGCCAGTCATGAACCTAAATAAAGTGTGCAGGAAACTTATCATTGAAATTGATTCCATAGAATAATACGAATTGTTAGTTATTTAGTAAAAAAAAATTACCACTGTCAAACACAGTTTAGAAACCATCAATAAATGCGAAAATAAAAGTACTTATAAAATACATTGAAACTAGGGGAACCAAGCGGAAAATAATAAAATTTTGTATTTCTATCATAAATCTTGTATGTAGGCCTTGTAATTAGTCGTAATAACCAAGGAGCTGCAATGTTGGGTGTAAATGAGACCATTGTTTTTGTTGACATTTTGCTGAGCCAAAAAATGGCGGTAGGCGAAAATAAGCCGGGCGTGATTAAGTCGACACCAAAATACTAGATAATGGTTATTTTAAGATTTAGTTCATATACACTTTAAAAAATCAATTTATTACTGTAATATCATTGTGAGTAGATCACGATTATCAGTAAATAATATACCCATACGATATAATAGAAAGTCAGCTAGCAAATGAATATATTTTCGCCCTGAGAAGTATTGCTCTACAGATACAAAATAAATCAGATATTTTTCAAAAGAGCAGATGCAGAGATTGTTATACATCCATTCTCGTTCTTTTATAAATTTTATACCTGTGTTATAGAAATTTACTCAGCGCAGTGTTTGTTTAAACACTGAATTTACATAATCCACATTGATTACTTTTTCAAATCGCATGTAGAGTCGTTTACTTTAATTATGGTATATTATGTGTTTCACCTACTATACTGTATTCATCTTTAAGATGCAACGACTATTTGTGAACAACGATAGCTGGGATGTTATTGATCACATGACCAATAGCTAAGTCGGAATTTTAATTTAAATAAAATAGTGTAGGTCATTGTGCTACTGAAGTAAATTTAAATTTTAGTTTTTCATTCCGTTGTGGATCGTGGTGAGTATAGTATAGCTATTTTTTTATACTGATTTTCAAATGGAATTATTTTATGGGTTTAATATTCAATATAATTGTTTTTTGGAATTCACTTGCTAAAGATCCCGCAAAACCGAGGCACTGTAGGGTGCCTCGGTTTTGCGATACTATTCCCTTCATTTTTTTGTTCTCAATCTTTTAAAGTTTATATTTGATGTGCTGTTTATAGCACCCACCTCAATTGAGTAAATACCATGAATGTTGTTTCATTGCAAAAGACTCCGCTCTTCGATCAGCTGGTCATACCCTTTCCCGCATCTCCCGTACATGATAAATTTGTTTAAATTTTATAGCTTATACTACCGTACAAATCAAAGTTTCAAAGTACTTCAAGTAAGGCTATTGATCCAAGAATGAGGACGACCCGCTTTTCCGTACACACTATTAATATTCAAGCTACGACCTGCATGAAAGTTGGCATCCGAAACTGATATTATGCATTATTATGTTGTTTGTTATCAGCGAATAAGTTCTAAAAGTAAATATGTAATGAAAAATTAGTAATTTTATTAAAGATATAAACAAAAAGTTTACCTCGAGTAGGATTTGAACTTATTACATGTCGTAGGTTCAAATCGTATTCCAAGTAAACTTTTTATTTATGTATTTAATAAAATGAATAATTTTTGATGTTATGCATGTTTAATATCTATTTTGCAAGTAACAAGATAACAGGTATTATGAAGCCTGTAGTCATTATCAAAGTGACAATGACATTAAAAGGAGAGGATTTGGTAGCTACGCTAAAATAGATTTATAATAGTATACTCTGCGCAAAGCTTAATTTTATGCAGGAGCGCATAACATATTTCACGCACGTGTTACACACTATACTTTAAAATGAAAATGTTTATTATATAAATATGATATGTCAATTTTCTTCATTAGAATGATTATTAATTGATATTGTAAAATTGTACAAATTTTCGAGTCTTATACCTGATGAATTAGATGTAGCGTCAATGTAGAGCATATTTTAAAATTTTATTAGCGATATCGTTTTTCTTTGTTAATAGAGTTCTCAATATATCCTTCCGCTACTGTGCATTATTTCCCACCCCCGTGATGCTTTAGGATCAACAAATCTATTCCAGGCTCAACCAAAAGGGAAGCAGATGACCGTCAAAACGAGTGTCCTGTATATTTATCAAAATTCGGCAACTTAAGAAATTCGGCAATTTCACTTGGAACTCGTCCGATTTTATTCCCACAACTTGTTTAGTACATCTGCCAGATTGATAATTGATGAAAGAATATACAATTTTTAGGACGCATGGCTACATATTTTCTGTATAATTCCAAATGTTCTGTAATGTTGAATTTTCTTGATACCTTGATATTGGTATCCCGAAGATTCACTATTAGAACTGATTCCAAACCGTGTATGTCATCAATTTCTAATTTATAAAGTTCGTCTCTTCTAAGAGCACCAGCAATACCAAACAGTAAAATGGCCTGAAAGTTAATATAATTCAATGTTGGTTCATAATCATATAATATTTCCGTGCGATGGAATATTAGACTCTGTCTTGTTAGATGTGAAACGTAACATGTAAATGCAGCACACTGTTTGTGAGGTTACGTTATCACCTTAATATAGGCATGACTCGATCATTTTGATGTAAATTACATAGTATTTTGTTAAAATTGGGTTTTATTTCAGATAATAGTATACAAATAAAGTAATGAATTAATTCGTTAATAAGTGTAAATCTAAATTCAGTTAGGTATTACTATCAATCTAGGTAGTACTCATCAGATGCATCGTTTATAAATTTTGCTCCCTTTCTAAACACAACCACTTGTTGGGTACGTACTTTTTGTGGATATAGAATGTAAAGTTGGTGTAAATGGTACGTCACTGGAGTTTAATGGAACAGTGTGTGTCATATGTAAGAATAATTGAATGTTGTAGAAAGATTTTTTAAGTTGAAAGTATTAAATTTGGTTGAAAAATAACGTTTTGGACAATTTTTACTGAGACGGTACTGGTAAAAGAATACCAACTTGCCACTGGTCTTTTGTTGCTGTGTACAAAATAATTCGAATTAAATAAATGGTTGTAGACGTATAAGTGAGCAATATTGTCATATATTGATATTGTGCAACGTGTCCAACCAACCCCGTCACATAAAAAAAGGGAGAGGAAATGAATAGCTCGACTGCCAAATCAACTAAACCGCAAAGCACTCGGATAGCGTGGGTGTTTTTAAGTGTGGATAAAAATAAAGGATGTGGTTAGGTTAGTTAGAAAACAATAGGAAAATGGTAGACAGACAGATAGGGAGAACAGACAAGAAACAGGCGCCACAAGCTATAAAGAAGGAAAAAATAAGTTATTATTTCTTGAAAGAGAGATCCTGTAAAGCTTGAAACAGGGAGCAACAGGAATAGCAATTAAACGACAATTCCCTCAACAAGTGTAAATTTATTTCTAAATTCCCAACAAAGACTGCAATATGCAGAAGTTTAAGATAGGTATATATATATATATATATATATATATATATATATATATATATATATATATATATATATATATACACCGTGTCCAAGATAAGGATACCCACTACAGGGATCTCGGAAACGGTAAGAGATGGAAGGTCGGTTAAATGGAACAAAAGTTACGCATTTGAGAGGATGTATTTATGGTCTTTGTAGAACTCGAATATCTCTTTTAGTTTTTGAGATTTTCTGATTTTCGTTTTCATTTTTTTCAGACCTTATTTGAAGAGCTATCAAGAAAAGAAGAGCACATTTTCATTGCCACTTTTCTAGCTCTACTTAATGCTGTTATTCAATTTTTGATACAACGTTTCGTTTGTTAGCAACCGTCATCAACTTTATTTTTTTAAATACACGAAAAAATTATTTTTGCCATATTTAAATTCTCTCCTTGATTCTGAATTCAACGACATATCACACTTTATATTTTTGATACGTTTCGGATGAGAAAATTCATATTCAATGTAAAACATCGAAAACGTACAGTTAAAATTAATACTAGAAACATTAGAAAACCGTAAATTGTAATTTTAAATGATAGACAAAATAAAAAACAAATTTATTTTAAAGATTAATAAACTCACAAAAGATGTTCAAAAAGATTCCTGTTATTTTCTAAACATAAATAGCACCTAACTGTAGCATCTAAAACATTATTCAGCATTTGAGGAGTAATACTAGCAAACGCTTCGAGAACTAATCTTTGTAAAATTTCTTCGTTTTCAATACCCTTTCCATAAATGTAATTTTTAATGTATCCCCAAAGAAAAAAATCCAAAGGTGTTATATTTAGAGAATGGGCTGGCCACAATACATTTACATGAGTGCCAATACATTTTTCTGGAAATCTAACTGACAGGTATTCTCGGTAACTCTGGAATTATGTGCTGGTGCACCGTCCTGCATAAACCAACAACCTTCAACTGCTTGGAAAGGCAAATCATTCAAAGCTATCTCTAGTTCATTTTGGAGTAAAATTTGGTAACGTTCAGAATTTAAGGACTCGTGGTAAATGAAAAGACCTATAATTCGAGTACCGAATATAGCAGCCCACATATTAAATCCGAAACGGTGTTGGTGTTTGGCCGTTTTGTACAGATGTGGATTTACTCTTGCCCAATAATGAGCATTTCTACGATTAAAAATTCCATTATTATTAACCATACTTTAATCGGACCATAGTATTTTATACGGAAAATATTCATTGTCTTGAGATTGACGTGTATACCATTCGAAAAATATTCTACGTCTTTCTGGGTCACTTGGTCGAAGTCCTTGGCAAATTCTAAATTTATATGAATGTACTTTCTCCTTCTTTAGAACATAATGAGCTGTCGAATGGGCTATGCCAGCTGCCCCTTCAATTTTCCTAGTAGAAACCTCTGGATTTTCCATTACAGCTAATAAAACAGTATTGGCTTTTTGTTCATTGCAAGGTTTTTTGCGATATTTTACAGGTTTTTTGAACGCACCATATTCTTTTAGATTAACTGCTAATGTGCGAAAAGTTCTTTTGTGAGGTTGACGCCTTTCTGGATATTTGTTTAAATACATTATTTCGGCTTCAGAACAATTACGTTGACACAAAATGTAATACGTCAGTATATCGAATTTTTCATTATTTGAAAAATGTACTCCAACCATATTGTTTTTAGGTAAACATAAAATGTAATTAACTCAAAGACCACCAAACAAACGTAATACGGACAACAATCAATTATGACAGGTAGGTAAACAAAACACAAAGTCAACTTATTTTTATCAAATGCCTCAGTACGACGGAAGATGTATTTTAACTGTTTAATTAATAGTATTTTCACTAAATACATACTTGTGAATTATTTTATTCGCAACAGGCATTAGTAAATGAGAAAACATTATTTTATAATAATTTTACAGTTTTTTAATGTTTCTAGTATTAGTTTTAACTGTACGTTTTCGATGTTTTACATTGAATATGAATTTTCTCATCCGAAACTTATCAAAAATATAGAGTGTGATATATCGTTGAATTCAGAATCAAGGGGACAATTTAAATATGGCAAAAGTAATTTTTTATAGTATTTAAAAAAATAAAGTTGATGATGGTTGCTAACAAACGAAACGTTGTATCAAAAATTGAATAACAGCATTAAGTAGAGCTAGAAAAGTGGCAATGAAAATGTGCTCTTCTTTTCTTGATAGCTCTTCAAATAAGGTCAGAAAAAAATAAAAATGAAAATCAGAAAATTCAATTTTTTTCAAATATCTCAATAACTAAAAGAGATTTTCGAGTTCTACAAAGACCATAAATACATCCTCCCAAATGCGTAACTTTTATTCTATTTAACCGACCTTCCATATCTTACCGCTTCCGAGATCCCCATAGTGGACATCCTTATCTTGGACACGGTGTATATATATAGATATATATATATATATATATATATATATATATATATGTGAATAATAATAAATAACACAATATGTACGTTTTCTTATAGTGCATGCGTATCAAAACCCCATAACACTACTGTACATAAATTTATGCTAATATCACAATAAGAACACCGAAAAATAGTGAAACTGAGTAATTGAGCGCAGGTACGAATATTGACACTGACGAGGGCAAGTCGCGCGTTTTACTTGCGATAAATTCACCTTTAAATTATCTAAAATGATTAATAACACGTAATGCCCCTCTCTGGGACGATGAAACATCTTTCATACGTAATCCCTGAAAAAGAAAATTTATATACGTAAACAACCGTAATAATTGACGTTAGAAAGGTAGCAATCCAACTTGCCTTTCGTTTCACAATGCATAAGCACAAATCTCCCCCCCCCCTTAACCATGATAAATTCAAGTAGATATATAAATAATAGGAAGAAGCTTGTTCAGTTCATTCTATAAGTTTTAGTATGCATATGCGAGTAACTCGTCAAGTAAGATTAGATACCAATGATCTGAACACTCTTTTCCTAAAGATCCTTAAAAGCTAACAATTCAACAGAATTTTGTAAAAATGTTAAACAGATATTTGTTTTCAAATAAAACCTGATTAGTAATATGCAATTATTTAATGGTATCACCATCTAGCGGTGATTTAGCAAAGTGACAGGTACCTATAAAAATGTAAGAATTTGAAAATAACCAGAACCTACGTATAGATGACCCTAGCAGGTTTATTTTAAGAATTTTCGTTATGGAATACAAAATTAAATACGAATATAAATAATTCCTTTATAACGTAGAAAAGTAAACGCAATAAAAGAAAATCATTTAATCCAGTATAATAAATGGCAAAGGCAGGAAATACATAAAACGATTCAGGCTACAGATTTTGTTTTTCCAAACAGTAATAATTAGAGAAAATTTATAGAATCGATCAGAAAGTATTCGATATCGATTTTTACACGTTACAATTGTACTAGAGTTGGCTATATTGTGCGGAAGGGGATTCGTCCACATGAGAAATTTTAAGTTATGGTCTGAATAATGTAAAGAGTGAATATAATTACAATTACAATTAATGTTTTTTCGGAGAGTATATCGCATCGTGTGCGTCTTGTTCCGCTTTCAGGACTTTGACACGGCAAGGAAACGCGTGGGATCTCGTTTGTAATAGGTGGATTTTGGTGTTGGCACGAATATATTGCGGCATTTTGGTAATATGGTGGGCAGAACGTATATAAGGAGGAATTTAATAAGGGAGTGATAGTGAGAGAATCGTTTGGTTAGAGATTAAATAAGGGCGGCCACGCGCGCGTTTTTGAAGGGACCTTACAATAGTCAGTGTTGGATTTTGTTTATGAAAATTTTAGCTCAGCAGTACGTATATAAGCGACTGCAGCAACCCATAAGGGGATAAATCATATATAGACATTCATAAATAAATAGATTACGTGTGAATTGAATAGTTATTTCCTTTCACGAAATTTAAAAAGTGCTAAAGCAGATTTAACAATAAAACAGCAAAATATTCAGTTAAGTGTAGTAAGCTCGTGATCCAATAAACAAAGAAAGCCTGAAGTAACACTTTAAGTAACCGAATTAAAGGTGTGTTAATTAAGTTAGAGATTAGTGGTCGTTGGTGACATTAATTGTCGTGTGTATACAATGGATAATATTAGATCGATTGTACAAAGCAAATAAGAATTCTATTATACAAGTGGAAGTAAACATTCTTTGTTGTTACAAACGTTTATGTCAAGGGCAAATAATCAATTGTCCATGTGCATATATGCATTGCGCGCGAGCGAAGCACAGACAACTGCGCTCGCAAGTGTATAGCCTAATGCGTTAAACACTACGGCTGTCTTCTGTGTTTTGTGTCAGTGTGGGAGCAAATTTAAAAAAGGATTACTGCAAGCAGACGATAGGGACTTCACTTAATCTCGGATAAGGGAGTACCTACTGTAATTTATAGGTAGTAGTTTCAGGTTGGTTTAACAGATACAAGAACGATTATCTTTTAAGTTAATTCTTGCTTGTTGAGTTAATAATTTTTTATTATAAGAAAAAGATTTTGGGGAATCTTTAATCTATGAGAATTAATTTTTGTGGTACTTTCGAAGTCATGTGATTGCATATATTTACATTTGAAATTTAATAACTATACATCCATTACTTAATTTACTTTTGTTGTTTATTTGTGTCAGCTGAGTTTAAATTTTAGCATTAACCTGTGTGAATTTACCTAATGGATTACACCTACTAATAATTGAAATTAATCTTTGAATAATTTTGAGTTTAATGATTGATCTGAAATTCCTTTATGAGACAGATCGATTACAAAATTTTATTTTAACTATTTTGAATTATTTCGCAGTCAGTAAAATACAGAACACGAATTACAAAATATTTTTAAGTATTAATTACAGATTTAGAGTTTTAAAATTTAAACCTATTGATGAATGTTTAAATAACCGATATTATTTATGATGAAAGCACAGATTGTTCTATTTTTAATTTTTCAGCAACGAATGCTTTGTTGATATAAAAACTATTAAACCGACTTTTAATTTTGATTTCTTTTCTAAATTGGGTAATGCCCATTTTATTCAAAGTTTTATAACAGTTAGAAATATAAATTTATATGTACACAGGAGATACTTAGGAAGTATTCAAACTAACGTTTTATGATTTGGAATTTTCATATGTACGGGGTGTGTTTACGAGGACCCGTGAAATCTCAAAATTTGATTAAGCTTTTGCATAAATTCTTTTTCAAGTTCGATTGAGTTTGAGTTATGAATGGTTTTACTAAGTAGGCTGTAATCCTGTCTTCCACAGCCAGATAGGATTAATTTAACATCCAGCCTAAGACTATTTATTTTGGAACAATTTAAGACTGTGGTGTCGCCTAGAGACAATTTCTTCTGGACTGGGCATAGTGAGTTGTAGATTTATGGTAATTGTGAGGTGTTTGAAACTACCTTTCAATCATTTTATTCCTTGTATCGACCCCGTCCATTTCCACTGCAGCTAGCTTAGCAGCCGCTTACTTCCGTAAGCCTGCACGACGCCTAGTGCGGTTTGGACGTGTAACAGTAGATGACTTGAAATTTTTAACTAATTCAGCTATATATGAAAGTATGCCAATTTCAAGAAATGATTTAAGTTTGTGTTGATTTCTCCAAGTTATATATTATTCGTAGGCATTTTCATAAATTTCAAGCTCGGTAATAAAGTCTCAATTGCATTGTTGGCTGCGGCTTTTATTTCTGGAGGAGTATTATTTATTTCAGGTTATGAATCAGAACTCATGTTAATCGCCATATTTTTTCTTCTAGCAATCAGAAATTGTCAATTTACGAACCAATACTGAAAATGCCCAAGCAAATGGATAGTCGATGTAAGGGACTCGTGGAATCATTAATTAGCAATTTCGAGCAAGAAAGGGATGATAATTGGTGTCTGTTACCCTTAACTGCTGTTCGAGAGGTAAAATTGGATAATACATATACAGTAATTGTACTGTAAGAGTATTTTATTGTAGCGTATAGCTGCTGCTCTAAACGTCAGTTTAAGGACAGTAAGCAGAATCTCACAAGCAAAGAAAAATAATGAGAAGTTAAAGTCCCCAAAGAAAAATTGTTGCTATTCTAAGCAAGTTACAAACACAGCAACATTAAATACAAGCGGTATTCGTGATACTATTTATAATATGTACCAAAGAAGTAAGTAATAACGACTTGAGTATTTTGAAGCATGGCGGCCGGTACGGATGTGACAGCGCCGATTCTTAATAAAACGTGCAAAAGATGTGGAAAAATTCCCCAAATATTCCTCAAATGTGTGAAGTGTAGTGCAGTGTATCACCCTGGGTGTGCAAAGCATATAAAAAATATTAAGGTAATTGATGACAAGCTTTTAGATTGTTGTGAAAGTGCAAATCAAATTGACGAATGTGTATCCAATGAAAATTCCTTAATGACTATTAAATTATTGGAAATAGAGATCAAATTTTTAAAGGAATCACTATTGGATAAAGATAGACTTATTAATAATCAAGGAATCACTATTAATTCATTACAGAATCAAATTGTGCTTCTAAATAAATTACAAAATGTGAAAGTGAACTCTGGTGATAAAGAATCTACACGCTTGACCCCTGTTGCTTTCTCGGATAAGAAAATAAATAAACTGTTGAATAATAAAAATTCGTCATCTGTGGAAACTACTGGAAATAATCCGTCTACAAAACCAGACATGGGACCGACTGCTTCCTCATCGAAAGTAGATAGCGTTAGCGTAGATAATGTAAACAATAGAATGAAATCAGAAGTACTCACTATTTCTAAAACGTATGCCGGTTCTCTAACGGATAATGCAATTGCTGATCAATGGACAACTGTTGTCAATAAGAAAAACAGAAGAAATCTGCCAATTATAGGAAATAATAACAAAAATAATGCTGTGTGTGAAATTAAAGCCGTAAACGCGAGAGCGTATCTTCACGTACATAAATTAGATCCCTCCACAACTGTTGATATGCTGCAGAAATTTCTTGAGCCAATGTTTTCAGAGGTTCAATGTGAGCAATTAAAATCGAAACATCCTGAATATTACGCATCCTTTAAGGTAACTGTAGATTTATCGAACTTAAAAAAAATTATGAATGCTGATGTCTGGCCAAGTGGTGCGTGTATCAATAGGTTTTTTCTCCGAAGCACAAAACCATCAGCGCTCACGTGACCAATAAACACTCAAACAGCCTCACAATTTGTCATATGAACATTCAATCATTGAAAAATAAGGTTAATGAACTGGAATCTTTTATTGTTGACAAAAAAGTTGATGTATTTTGCTTTAGTGAACATTGGATTACAAATTCAGATATTATTGAATCTATTAGCATAGGACCCTTGTGTCTGCAATCTCACTACTGCAGAGTGTCAAAATCTCATGGTGGGGTTGCAATTTTTATGGTCAGACGTCACAGTGAAACCACTAACAGTTGTTAATAATTTAATTATAGAAACACATTGAATTTTGTTGTGTTCTGTTACAATCAAATACGGTAATTATTTGCGTATACAGACCTCCCCTTGGTGATTTCAATGTTTTTTGTTCCCAATTAGAACAGATACTCGCCAAATTACTGAAATATAATATTGTTATATTAGGAGATTTTAATGTACACTTTGGCGATGACAAGAGATCTCGTATATTATGTGACTTCTTAGAGAGCAATGGTTTTGAGCAAACAATTTATTCAGCTACTCGCAAGAATAATTGTTTGGATAATATATTTATTAATTTTTCATTTACCGAGTTTAGTGCTATCACATTTGATTCAGGTTTATCAGATCATTTAGGTCAACAACTTGAAATAAATAATTTTAAAATAATGAACAGTAATCAGGAAATTAAGATGTATTGTCCTATTACTAGGGCAAGTTTACAACTATTTTTTAACGAATTATGTGACTATGATTGGGATACCATTTTAAATAACAGTTTAGATGACTGCGACAAATGTTTTGGTAGTTTTTTTGATGTAATTCTTAATGTGTTTTTGAATTGTTTTCCTATTGCCAAAACTACGGAGAAACGTCGTGATATACAATTAAAATGGTTCAATGATGACCTTAGAGAATTAAGAGAAAGTGATTATGATTAGTAACTTGTATAATACATACCGCTTCCAAAACCTACATGCAATGAAAAAGCCTTATCCAGTGTTTACAAGAGGAAATTAAAGTAGCTAAGATTAAAGCTAATGACAACCTTATAAAAACTCTAATAATCCAACAAAACAATGTGGTCTATTATAAATTCACACAGACATTTAAATATAGAAATTAACTCTGATTTAACTTCTAATGATTTTAATGTTTATTTTGTTAAAATTATAGATGAAATTATATCTGACATGCCAAACAATAATAATCAAGCAAATAAGTTTGTCATTAATAACACTAATTTACCTACCTTTAATTTTAAGTGTGTTTCTCAGGTGGAGCTACGTGATGTCATTAAGAGCTTGAATAATGGCGGTACCAGAGATGTGTTCGGTTTCAGTGCCAATTTTGTAAAGCGTAACATAAGTGTCTTCATAAAACCATTAACAAGGTTGGTGAACATTATTATTAAAACTGGAATCTTTCCTAAATGTATTAAAGTGGGACTTGTGCTGCCTTTTTTTCAAAAAGGGCAATGATAAAAACGATTTAAACAATTATCGACCAATTTCGATTTTGCCTATATTTAGTAAAATAATAGAAAAAGTACTATATAAACAAGCAGTGAATTTCTTTGAAAGCAATAATATTTTCTACAAACAGCAATATGGTTTTCGAAAAGGAAGAGGAACCTCTGATGCAATAACTACGTTTGTAAGTAATACCTTAGAAAGTTTTGAAAAGGGCAATCATGTTGTAGCGGCTTTTGTGGACTTTTCTAAGGCGTTTGACTGTGTTTCGCACAAAATATTAATAAGCAAATTAACCTTGATTTATAACTTTAGCGTTTTAAGCGCTTCTTTAATATCATCTTTTTTATGTGATAGGTATCAGTGCGTTCTCTTTAATAACGTCTTGTCCGAGAAGTTACATATTAAAATGGTGTTCCACAAGGGTCTATCTTGGGTCCTTTGTTATTTTTAATATATGTTAATGACATGCCAGCGTCAATGCCCGCGGAACTTAATTGCATTCTGTATGCGGATGACGCCACTATAATTTCAACTAGCTCAAATTACGAAATCGCTATTTCTAAAGCTCTGGAGGAGTGGAATTTGTATCTAGTTGGTGCAAAAGTAATAAGTTAAAATTAAATACAGCAAAAACAATAGTCATGCCTCTGTCGTTGAGAATAGGCAAAACGGACTTAATTTCAAAAGAAATAACTTTTTTGGGTTGTGTTATTGACTCACGTTTAAATTTTGATAGGCACTGTGATATTGTTGCAAAAAAAATGAATAAATTCATCTTTTTGTTTAGAAAATTACAAAATAATGCTTCAACAAACATAATGAAATCATCTTATTTTGCTCTAGTTCAAAGTACACTTCTTTACGCTAGTCTAGTGTGTAGAGTATTAGCTAATCTTCAATTTAATGAAGAGTGTCGCCATGAATTTGTAAATTTGAAAATTCTTACGTTTCCCTGTTTATATATTTTGGAAGCGTTATGTTATGCAAAGAAAAATATATCTTTAATGTTGCGGCAATCGGAAATACATGAATATGACACGAGGAAAAAAGAAAATATTCGAGTCAATTTTTGTAGGTTGTCAAAATCTCAGAAAGGTATTGTATACCAATCACAAAAGCTATACAATTGCCTACCGGATAATTTTAAATGTCAACCGATTACTGTATTTAAACTAAGTATAAAAAATTTTCTTATAGACCATGCATTTTACTCGGTGGATGAATTTGTTGAAGCATGTATTGACCGGAATAAAGTGCAGTAAATTAGTTTGTCAATTAGTGTTATGTCATGTTAGTTAATTAGTTAATTTGTTAGTATTATACTTATATGTTTGTTTTTTTTGTGATCTATTTTTATATTTTATAGTTATTTTTGTTTTTAAACCGACGAGTGTATGTGCTTGAACACGTTTTTAACACAATAAAGATTATTATTATTATTAAACTAATGTACATTTTACAATTGTCTTTTGTAAGATTGGATTTATAATTGTATCTGTCATTAAAGAGATAAATATAACAAAAACGTTTTATCCTGTATGGTTTCAGAACGACACATAACCATTCAATTTCTGTGGTTCCAACTAAAAGATAGGGAATTATTCAATGTCAGTACCACTTCTTTGAGAAGATTGTTCAAAGAACCTGGCTTTGAAAAGAGTGGAATTCTTGAGATTATATAAACAAGCTAAGGATGATGCTCTCTACCAGTTTGTATTCCTTGATGAGAGCTGGATATTTCAAAATGGAACTATCGGTCGTTCTTGGCAAAATGAAAATCTAAACAGTGTTACAACTACTAAAACAGATGGCAAAAGGTTGTACTACTGTACAAATAAGGTTTTGAACTAAAATTTAGACAAAATCCCTTTTCAGATATATTATACTTCATGCAGGAAGAGAAAATCGATTTATTGAGGGTTGTGAAGCAATATTTTGTTCCAAAAGTAAACTTAGCGATTATCATGGGGTAATACATCAGGAAAACTTCTTGAAGTGGTTTGAACATCATGCTATTGGAGAAAACCACTGTATGAAAAAACACAACTCTTTGTTAGAAACAGACCACCCAAAAAGTATGTAGTGGGCGAACTGGCAGAACAGTATGGACACAAAGTCTTACGTCTTCCTCCATACCATTGCATATTCAACCCTTCTGAATTAATTTGGGCATTGCAAAAATTATTACAATAGGCATATTGATAGGGATGGTAACAGTGAGCATAACTGTCTGAATATGTGGTATGAGGCATTAATGGTTACTCCTGATATGTGGAAGAATTCTGTAAAATATACCGAAGAAGAAATTTTTAGGAGGTATGGGAGGGAAAGAATATTTGAGCGCCCAGAAGTCCGTCCTCTGGTTATCAATTTTGAAACTGATGACAATGACACTAACAATGAATCAGATTTAGAAAATGAATCAGATTTTGACGTTTTTTAATGAAAATTTTGAAATAGCTTACCTATCTGTTAGTAAATTATTGAATTATTTACTTGATTATTTATTTATTTATCGAAAAAATGTGTTACAAATATATGTGTCCTATTTATGCAACCAACAATTCAGTAATTAACATTTATTTGTGGCTGAATACGAAATATTATTTGACGGGAAATTAAACATTTCCTGATCAATCTGGCAACGCTGACGACGTGCCCGCCACTATGTTTGGCTTTAACTATACAAATATTGATACGTGAAACAAAACTTCACACACGGGTGTAGAAAAACATATTTATGTAGAACCTAAAGTAAATCAAATATTAATGTTTGATTTTTCTAAATGAAATTTTGAGTATTTTACTTATCCAAGATAAATACAAATTTTTCCTGTCTTATATAACAAAATATTTTCTAAATTATTTCAGACAGATATTTGCTGAAGTGTTAACAATTCTGTATATAAAGCTTTAAATTAATTTAACTGAAAGTATTTAATTGGATCACTAGAGATTGGAGTAATTACTAACTCCAATATTAATATAGTATATTAAGAAACGAGTTTCATAAGAGACACTTTTACCGCACGCGTCGAAGTTTAGAAAACGAGCCGCGCAGCGGCGAGTTTTTTAAACGACAAGTACGATAAAGCGTCTTATAAAACGTGCTTCTTATACCAGTTTTTCTATTTTTCATGAAAATTTCAGTTTTAATTGCATTTTGATTATCAAATAACAACATTACAAAGTTGTCAATTTTGTTACCTTATGTTGGTAGAACTGGTAATTTGAAATTCTCGAATCAAAATTTGATGTTTCTATTCGTATTTAACAGCTAAGTGTTAGGTTGTGTTAAGTGTTTACATTATGAAATTTTGACAATGTTACCAATCGGATAACAATACAATTTGCGTATCGTAATGAGCCACATTTCGATACGCAAATGACGTCACTCGCGTATCGCAGTAAAAGCATTATGAACGAAAAATAGAAAAACAGTCATTTATTACACATTAAGGTGTTAGAATGAAACTCTTATTTCTTCTGTCAAGAGGAAAATATTACAAACATTTTAATAAAAATTTTAACCAACACTTGTTTTCACAACCAAATATTAGAATAGTTTCATGGACAAAAAACAAAATGTGACTATAGCTCAATTTTATTAAAAATAGATATAAATGCACTCGACCATCACAAATTTATAGTAAACAAAAACTATACACTATGACTTCTAGATTACGTTTAATGAAGGGTTTCACAGAACTATGAAAAGTACCATTAGTTATCAACTCTAAAATATTCAAAATGGATTAAACATTCACGTTAAAAATATTAAATACTGATTGATAAAATTACATATTTTTCAAGAAATCGAAGAAAAATTGAAACGTAACAGCTGTCCAATCCACATTAGCTTAGACATATGAAATTTATTGGAAAACTTGTGATAATATACGTCTATATTCCTTACTAACCTGAAATAAAAATATATATTTATTACACTATTATATTCCTATCCAAATAATAGTAATAACGTTTTGAAAAACAAAATGACTATGTCAATTTTTTAATAATAGTATAAAGAACTAAAATTGAATACGTAAACAAAACTACGTCTAATGCTTTCTAGATTACGTTTAAATAATGGCTAAAATTTACATGAAAATTACATTGTTATCAATCAAAATTCAATGGATTAAGCATGTCTTAAAATTTCAATACTGTTATAAAATTAGCATTTGTTTAAGAAATCTAGAATTAAATAACAGTCCAATCCGTATTGGTTCATATGTATAATTTTGAATAACATTATCAAAACATCGTTCTTAACCTGAAATAAATTTATTTTTAAATATTCTTTCCAAATTATAAACTCGGTTTAACATCTAAATTAAATTTATTGTTCAATATCTTATCAAGGAATTAAAATTGAATCCTAAGGTCTTAAAACTCCCTTTTAATCTTTATCGTATAAATAATGGCAAATATTGTAACTGAAAATTAAGTAAAGTCCGAGAGGTGTCTTATGCACTTAGAAAAATGTTTAAGATTTTAAAACGTTTTTTGGTTCATATTAGAATTTGAATCCAACAAACATCTCAAGTTTATTTATTTTCAAATTAAACTCGGTTTCAAATTAAGGATAACGAATTATTTTCAAATCTATTTAATAAAGTCTAAAGATCAACGCGTAAAGTAAACAAACTTATGAACCAGACTGGTCCCGAACAAAATTTCTTTGGATTTTTTGACAACAATTAAATAATTTTCATAAAACTAGTAAGATCCATAGAAAAGTTGTAATGCGGAGGATCGTTTTAGCCGACAGATCTCACTGCGTCAAAAGAGCCAAGATTGTAATTTGGTTATTGAAGCCACTTATAAATAACTGATTTTGTCATAAATAAATACACTGTATTGATGTTAAAATGAGATTTATTATTAGTTAATAATATAACCGATTTTAAAAATCTCAGTTTACAGTTTGTCAAATATATATATATATATATATATATATATATATATATATATATATATATATACTTATTAGACCGACGTTAGTGATATATATATATATATATATATATATATATATATATATATATATATATATATATAATATAATACGCTCGGTCTACATCAAACGAAATTTTCAAAATCTGTTTGGTCATCGTAATAAGGATATTTGGAAGTACGTATTCTGTTGTTTATTATTTCAAATCATAATTTATAAAATACAAAGAATAACGCGTAAAGTTAACAAACTTGATGACCTAGATTAGATTGTCTCATCTTTTCTGAATCGAAAATACTTGAATTTTTGACAACCCTACTTTTCAAAAATGTTAAATATTTCGGAAACTGTAAGGTTTAGGTATAGGAACTCTAATGAAAGTCTACCTTATTTTTCACCTTATTTAAAAAAATTAAAAGGCGGGTATTCCATTTAAAATAATATAACTTTGATAAGTAACAAGTTTGTAGATAACCCTGTATAAATCAAACTAATTTTAGATTGTAGTCCTGAAGGCTTACATATTTTCGCCAAAACAGATTTTGAAAAATTCAGTAGTTTGGGTGCTAGAGACCGACGCGTTGGTGGTGGCTATATATATATATATATATATATATATATATATATACCTTCCTCAGACTGCAACCATTACTCGAAAAAAAAATTGGCAGAATTGGTCCAGCCGTTCTCGAGTTTTGCGCTTAGCAACACATTTGGCGATTCATTTTTATATATTAGATTAATCATTAACATGAATCCGCACAAAAAATTAAAAAGCAAGCGCCAAAGTTTTACGTCAACACATCTAAGCGTACAATACATATGTAGGGAAGTTATTAACCGTGAAGAAAGTTTCTTTTACCTTAACAATGTTGTACTAAACCGGTGTTCTACTTATTTAGTCCACATAAATTCTATTTCTTAATGTTATATGAGCAAAATTCAAAATCCGAACTTGTACATGAAAAACATGAAAACTGTTAATCGATGTTTAACCACCCGTTGATAAGTTTGTTGGAAAATCTTGTAGAGAATGCAATTGGTAAATGATAGCTTCCAGGTAAAAAAACCAAATAGCTTCAAACAAAATATAACATTTTCTTTCTACCACTGATTAAGAGTATAAAATAATTTGTCATATAAACATGCATACGCACACCTGCACGCGCATGCACGCACGCGTCCACTCACCCACGCACGCACGCACATCCACACACGCACACGAGCTCGCGCACCCACATACCTGCTCAGTCTCGCACGCAGGCACCCACGCACACACATGCACACTCGCACACACACACACACACACACTCGTGCATACGCGCATGTGCGTACTCGCACACGCCCATACGCGCACACACACGCCTTAGGCTTAATTAATTCAAGTTTCCTGCTTATCCTTCTTGAAAGGTCCGCCGTCGTTTAACACCTTTGAAATATTCCCCGTAAACGGGGAACAAGTCAGCAGTTTAACAATTTTAGGGAGCCCTTCTTACGCGTACTATCCTGTATGATCTAACCTCATTTTATTAATTATTTTACATTCTGAATGCATACCCTTTCTCTTAATAAGAACTGTTACTATAATTCAGCCCTAATCAAAGGAACGAATAACCCAATAAGCGCACAAGTATTTTAATATAACTGAAATTAAATTCGTTTTAATGAATAGAGGCCCAGATAATAGGAAACCTCTGACATCATAAGAATATTAATTCTCTATCAATATGTCAATAGTTTACATAATTTTATAATCAATCCAATTAACTTAATCCAGTTAAGATAATTCCGTAGTTAGTTAATCAGTATGTCTAGACTATCCTGTATATTGTACGTCTCAACGTTAAAATAGTACAAGGATTAAAAAAGGTTTTAGTCGTGTGGATACCAGATTAAATACGTAAGTCTCTCAATTTAAAATGATCGGTTTTTGCTTATGAACAGATTCTTGGCCCACTCAATTTATAGAGAAAAGTCATGAACACGAAAAATAAAATACTCTACTATACGTGTAATCGTCCTAATATGGTTACATAATGAAAATTAGAACTGTAACGTTATATATATATATATATATATATATATATATATATACAGGGTGTCCGGTGAGGAACTGTACAAACTGAAATGGTACGTTCCTTGGGCCAATTTAAGTAAAAAAAGTCCCATAAACATAGGTCTGATTCGCAAGTGCGAATACAAGCGTTTAAAGTTTATAAAAGATCACACATTATTGAAAATTAATTTTTATTGAAAACAGAAAATAGAACTACTAAACACATTTTAAACAAAGAAACATAAAAAAATCACTTCAAATGTTCAAAATGACGTCCTTCGGCATTAATACAAAGACGGCTGCGATGTAAAATGGACAGATTAGCCGCTCGAAGTACCTGGTGGTTGTTCCATATTTGTTGACACGCATCCCGAATACGCTGTATTAGTGCATCTCTGATATTAACTTTCACCTCGTATACTAAACTTTTCAAATGACCCCACAAATAATAATCCAGAGGTATGAGATCGGGCGATCTCGGAGGCCAAGCATGCGGACCTCCACGCCCAATCCACCTATTAGGGTAAGCAACATGTAGATATTCTGTCACCTGTCGACTAAAATGGGGGGGGAGCCCCATCTTGTTGAAGAAACATTTGTTGTCTTGTTAGTAAAGGTACTTCTTCCAAATGCGGTAGCAATTGATTCCGCAAAAAGTTAGCATATGCTTCTCCTGTAAGACGTTCCTCAAACAAAAAAGGTCCAATAAGTTGATCGTCAATCATACCACACCATACATTAACAGAAAATCTGCGCTGAAAGTTAGCTTCTCTTGTACCATGTGGATTTTCATCTGACCACAAATGAGAATTGCGTGTATTGTTCACTCCATCTCTAGTAAATTGCGCCTCGTCACTAAATAAAATGAATGGAACTAGTTGTGGATTTTCTTGTAGCCGCTGGCAGAAATTCAACCGCAAAGCAAAATCTCCAGGTTCAAGGTGCTGAACGTTTTGCGTATGATAGGAATACAAAAGCCCATCATTTAATGTTTGCCATACTGACATACGGGGGACTCCTGTTCGAGAAGAAATTCTTCTAACACTCAACCCCGGAATCCGAGCAACCATCTGTAGAATGTTTTCTTGCTCATTCACATTTAACTCCACAGGACGATCAGATCTTATTGAAACTGATGGAAATGAACCATGAGTTCGAACGTGTTGAAACACAGAAGAAAAGGCTTGGTGATTTGGAATCCTCCTGTTGGGAAATCTTCGTTCATATTCCCTAACGGCAGCTCTCGCATTTCCATCACAAAATCCATAAATGTAAATGATGTCAGCATACTCTTCGTTAGAAAATTGAAAAGGCATTTTAAATTTAAATTACACTTAATTTACTACAATCCACTTTGTCATTATTAGAACACAAACGAATAAATGACAAATTGTTTCGGTTTTGTTTTTCCAGTTGACTAATAATAATTACTTTTGAAAAAATATGTGATCATTTATTAACTTTAAACGCTTGTATCTGGGTAACTATTGCGAACCAGACCTATGTTTATGGGACTTTTTTACTTAAGTTGACCCAAGGAAAATACCATTTCAGTTTGTACAGATCCTCACCGGACACCCTGTGTATATATATATATATATATATATATATATATATATATATATATATATATATATATATATATATATATATATATATATATACCATTATATCCATTTGTTACGATTATGTCGAAACTATTGGCAACATTGTAATGGCATTTGTAGGAATATGTTTTGGTAGCTGACGCAGCCCAAGAATTTGTTTTTATATCTGGCTCTCATAGAGGGCGCTGGTTACACGATTCGTAACGAGTTGTTTTGAACATAACTTTGTTGAGGTTACATTTTCTAGTCTAAATTTTAAGTGTACTTAGACATCATTTAATTTTACACCAAAAAGGTGCTATTGGTAAAACTGTGTACCGTTTTCGGAACATTTTCAGTTGAAAATGATGAAGTAGTAACTGATGCTGATATAAAGTAAGTATTATTATTAAAAACCAAAAACAATGACATTATTTTAAGACTATAGTCACAATCACAACAAGAAAATTAAAGTAAACTTGACTAAAGTCATGAACTATTCAATCAGTTACAGTAAGTGCTCAAAATGTCATCAGTTATCCATGGAAAACTGACATTTATTGATAGATTGATAGACATTTAATATTGTTGATAAATACATTAATATATCATCAAAATGTATTCATATTTTGAATACACCGACATGTTATTAACCTTACGCGAGTGTTTAGGAAACGCGAGTGCAGCGGTTACGCGTTATGCAGAAAAGCTTCCCAGAAGAAACCTACCAAATAAAAAAAAACGTTTCGAGCCGTGGAACGACGATGTCGAGAAACTGGGAAGTAAGCGGGTTGCCAAGCCAGCTGCAATGAAAACGGACGGGGTCGATATAAGGAGTAAAATGATTGAAAGGTAGTTTCAAACACCTTACACTCACCATAAATCTACAACACGCAATGCTCAGTCCAGGAAAAAATGTCTCTAGGCGCCACCACAATCTTAAATTTTTCTAAGATAAATAGCGGGATGTTAAATTAATCCTATCTGATTGTGGAAAACAGGATTGTAGCATACTCAGTACAACCATACACAACTAGAGTTCAATCACACTTAGAGAAATTTATCCAGAAGCTTAAGAAAATTTTGAAATACACGGGTCGTCGTAAACTTATAGATCACACCCTGAACATATGAAAATTCCAAGTGATAAAACGTTAATAACTATAGACTTCAAATTTTTCCAAAATTAAACAGGATAATGTCATTTGAGTCCCACTATAACGTTATTTGAAAATCTCATTATGGCTTTGTTCAAAGATCATCAACGCAAAGTGCAATATTTAAGTCTGTATCTAATATTTTAAACCAAATTGAAAATCACAATTTTGCTACTGGTATTTATATTGATTTATCGAAAGCATATACTACACTAAATCACGAAGGACTATTATTAAAACTAGAGCAATATTGATTCAGAGGCAATGCTGCCAAACTGATACGACCTTATTTAGAAAATCGGACACTGAAGGTGTTCATCACTAAGGAAAGAAATAACAGACTTCCAAGTTTTTACTCTAAATCTATTACTGCAAAATCAAGGTGTCCCACAGGGGTCAATAATTGGACGATTACTTTTTTTGTTGTACACTAACGATTTAAGCAATAATTTACAGTTACACTCCATTTATCAATTTGCTGACGATACTTCTTGTATTGTCTCTGCATATAACTTTCAAGAACTATCTCTTGTAGCTTGAAATTTTGTTTCTAATATGGAAACTTGGTGTAAAAATAATTATTAACATTAAATAAAGCTAAAACAGATTTAACCGTATTTAGCGATAGATTATACGAATCTTTATACATACGTCTAGGAAAGCAAACCGTACCAGAACAAAACGAAATACAATTTCTTGGGGCGACCCAATGGTCTCACTATTGCCTTAAGTAAAAAGCTGAGTTCACTTAGTTATCTTATTAAACAAATAAGATCACAGATATCTATCAGGGCAATTAAAATGTTTTATTTTTCTAACGTACAGTCTATCCTACTTTACGGTATCATGTTTTGCGGATCCAGTTCTCACTTAAAAGATGTTTTCGTAACACAACAGCAAATAATTGTGGGTGTTTCGCCTTTAGCGTCAGTTAAGAAATATTCTTTAGAACTTAACATAAAGGAATTCTAATTTATTTAGTAAAAATCCATATAATTATAATGTAATGACTACACGTAACAAGAATAATTTAAGTATACCGTTACACAAAACATCTATGTTTGAAAAAGGTCTTTATTATTCGTGCATTAAAACATTTAACTTGTTACCGTAGTCCAAAAAAAGTATTCCGTCAGAGATACAATTTAAACAAGCTCTCAAACGACATCTAATTTCATTATCGTATAATTTAAATGATTAATCTACCTAACTCTTTGTAATTGACTATTCCGATGTTCGCTGTTTTTGTACTTAATATTATTACTATTATTAATTTGAAAACTTTTTAGGTATCCCTCGTATACACATAAATTTATATTTCTATCTGCTATAAAACTTTGAATTAAATAAATATTACCCAATTTAGAAAACAATCACAATAAAAAGTCGGTTTAATATTTTTTTATATCAACAAAATATTCGTTAGTCCGAAAAATTTAATACGTAACGATCAGTGCTTTTATCATAAATAATATCTTTATCCTTTCTGAATACTTTCTCTTTAACAATCGTATTTACACATTCATCAATAGGTTTGAATTTTAATACTTCAAATCTGTAATTTATGCTTAATAAGAGTATTCTGTTATTCGTGTTCTGTACTGACTGTCAAATAATTTTAAATAATTAAATTTTATAATCCATCTGCCTCATAAAGCAATTTCAGATCAATCATTAAACTCAAAATATTCAAAGATTAATTCAGTTATTAGTAAGTGCACAGGTAAATACTAAAATTTTATCTCAGCTGACACAAATAAGTAACAAAAGTTAATGAAATAATGGGTACATATAGAGCAATTTACAACGATAAGTATGTAAAAACACTACTTAGAAAAGCACCACAAACATGGATTAAAAATTCCCAAACCTTATATTCAACTGTGAACAGATGAAGCTTGATTATCCTTTCTACTTAATAAAAAAAATTATTAACCCAACAGGAAGGAATGACCTTAAAAGATAATCACACATTTTATCCCTTAAACAAAATCTAAAACTAGTTCCTACAAATTACAGTATGTAATCCCTTATACGAGATGCCCATATGGTTTGTTTATTGAAATCCTTCGATAATAATATTATTATTGTTATATAATAATAATATTATTATTGTTACAAAATAAAACTTCCACTTATACAATACAATCCTTATTTGCTTTGTACAATCCACCTAATATTATTATCGATTGTATACATACGACGATTAATGTCACCAATGATCACTAATCTCTAACTTAGTTAACACACTTTTGATGTTACTTAAAGGGTTACTTCAGGCTTTCTTTATTATTGAATCACGTGCCTACGGAACACTGAATATTTCGTTTTATTGTTAAATCTGCTTTAGCACTTACAAAATTTCTTGAAAGAAGAACGCTATTATCTCCTTTCGATACACACTTAAACTAATTTTAGAACGTCTATATATGATCTATCCCCGTTACGGGCTATTGCAGCCGTTTATTACGTGTTGGTGAACTAAAACTTCGTAAACAAGATTCAACACTGACCATTCTAAGGTCCCTTCAAACAAGTGCGCGAGACCTCCTTCACTTAAGTTCTAACCGGACGGTTCCCTTTCACACCTTCATTAAACTCTCCCTTTTATACCTTTTGCCCGCCATATTGCCAAAATGGCGAAACATATTCACACCAACAACAAAAACCACCCATCACAATCGTGATCTTACGCGTTTCTTTGCCACGTCCCCATAGGGGCTTCACTAAAATATAATTGCTCATACAAATTTAATTCTTTCAACTTTAAGTAATATTCATGGTCTTGTTGAAATTCCAGTAGCGTAACAATTACATCAAACCTACAAGTTACACTAATTTTTACAAAACAATAGTGTACAAACTAATTTCAAAATGGACAATGCGCACCAATAGCTTGTTTAATAAATTTTATTGTTATTGACAGAAAGAAATCACAAAACAAAACAAAAAATGGATGTATGGATCTTATTTAAATTTTAAACATTACTTTGTTTCATCCAAACGGTGTTTTAAATATATCAAACCGGTTGCGTCTTTTTGATTGGTATATTCCGAATTTTGACAGTCTGACCTACAGCGAATGCCGAAGTAATTATTTTTGTAACTAACCCCCCCTCCCCTTCAAAGAGCTAGACCGGTACAGTACCATTTACCTGTGTGTGCTACTGTGGATTTGGCCCATAGTAACAGGAGGAACAGGGCAATCAAGTTTTGTGTCACTTTTTATGGAACTCATCTAACTTCCTGTCGCAACAGGATTATTAGTAAGTTCTGGTCATAAAATTGCAGAGGTGTTGAAGTCTAATCTCTATAACCTCATGATCTTGATAAGAGCTTAGAATTTTGCGAACAAATACATTGTCTGATAGGACGTTGTGAAATATCCATGGTTCCGGATTCTTTACTACCGATGCACTTTCTTTCTTAACGGTATCGTGGATACACAACTTTTGCTTCTGGAGTGACACTAATCCACACGTACTTGTCGAGGACCACTCACAATGGCCACAATAGTTTAACGTTTAGGCCATTTCCAAAGATACAATTATTGATCAATTGCTTACTGAAATAAATTTAAATAGTGACAGCCCCAGCAACACAGGTTTGGTTGAGAACCAACGCAATAAGTAGGACGAACGAGTGGGAACATGAAACAACTTTATTACAAACACGATGGAGCACCACATCATGACCACGGGAACGTGAATGGTTAAATTAGTATTTTCCAGACCAACGAATCAGACAGTATTAAAGACACCGCTTGCTGATATTAGAAATGAAACAGTAATGGAATTATGTGTCTAGTTTTGAGAGCACGCTGCACTGCTTCTAAGATATAAATTATGAACATTTTGAAAATTTTCTGACAAGAAATTATACATTATTCTAGACTATCCATTAGGTCTATCCTTAGAATTACAATTCAAAACATGTTTTTATAACTAAAATTCAACTTAAATAAAATGTACTCAACTAACAAGTAACAGAATTCCTTCACAACTTCAGAAATGGTTGCCATCAACTTTGCAACCGATCACTCTATTTTCACACATTTTGGTGGCGGAGACCTGTATGCATCAACTGCATTCATTCTTGTTAAGTTGGAAGGTCTCAGTTATGTACTCAGGTTTCATCCTTTCATTTCTAACATGACAAGCTTCTGCTCCGGTGTGAGAAGTCTGACAATTTGTTCAACCCTAAATTTTCATGCAAAATTTCCAAACCGTTGTCTTTAAAATCAGAACTTCCCTTACAAACCTCAACTTTTGATTTGGCAACACCAAAATTTCAATTTTCTTTATTGTTTCGTATGTTATTGCGTGAAAATGCTTATCAGATTTGGAGTCACCTTCAATAGATTCCCGACCCTAACAAAACTAGAATTTTACTTAACAACATATTTATTTGTTCATAGAAATATTTAAACTGTTACTCACTGCAGTCAAACATTTCGTATTAAACGTATAAACATTTCTGTATTAAAGTTGTAAAACACTCATTTTTCGCATTAAAACGGATACCAAAAATTAATTTCTTTTTCTTTTTTAACAACTTGGCCTAAATACTAGAGTTTACTCTATTTGACGTTTAAAAACTGTTGCGATTCGTTATTAAATTCATAGGTAGGTGAATCACGTAAATTTTTGTAAATAAAACAGGGCAAGGTTTGCAGAAATGTAGTTGGTTTACTTATCAAGACATAATAATATATTATACTGCACTGATAACATACAAAATTGTGGCAAATCATGAAAATAATAAACAGTAGTTAACCATTAGCATATTGTTAAACATCGTATCATAGTAATGTAAACGAAGTATGTAAATAGGTATAATAAATTGCATCATATTAAATTGTAATTACAATATATAACTAATGTCGACACATAAATGTAAATTCACTGCCAAATATATTCACGTATCTTTGATAGATGTACGTAAGTACTGTAGGATACTGGCATTAAATGAAAGTCGTTATTAACTGTAATGACCGTGTGTTGACGTGTTTAAATGCTGCTTTGCGTATGCATTATATTATTCATTCTCATTCTAGTGTTTATATTGTGGCATGAGAATGAGAAATCGTATAATCTATATCTTAATCAATGTTTATTTACATACCAAATTTTAACCTTTGTTTAAACCTTGTTAAAACAAAAACAAATTTCTGCCAGATATTTGTGCAGATATTTGTTATTTGAACATTGCACTCTATATTGCTCTTATTTAAAGAAACAATTTTGGTTTACGATTACATATTTTATTTTTCTAACGCACCCGGTTATTCTTTTTGTGCTACTACTTTTGAAGTTGGCTGTCGTATTAGGACTCATTTTCTTTTATTATCATACGTGACACCCTCAAAATACATCTATTATCCACGACCATCGCTGCAGCTGGATAACAAACCTTTGTGCCATCTTTATTATTATTTTATTTTTTGTAATTTTATTGGTGGCTGGGGTAACCATGCACTTTAAGGCTACGGTTATAGTAGATGCGTATTCGGACGAATTCGTCAGAACAATGAAACAATGTAAATCTTATCAGAGTGGTTATAGTGCAGCTGCACTGGTCGTCAGATAAAGCACGAATTCGTCACAACAAGTTTGTCGTTCAAACGAGTTTGATCTTACATATGAATTCGTGCGTCGTTAAATGATGGACGTGGAAAAACTAACAAGCCTTGTCTTTGAAAATAGATGTTTATGGGACATGAAAGATAAAACCTACCATAACAGAGACTTATCTCGTAGAAAGTGGGAAAAGATCAGCCAAGAAATGGAAGCTAATGGTAAGTACCTTAATTTATTTCTGTTCATTTACTGATAAACAAAATTAAAATTAAATTTAACATCGAATATTATATGTACATAACGTAGTTACCTAAAAATATTATATTGGAATTGTAGTTCACCAGCAGGACTGACAAAATAATTTTTAAAGGCTTCTCTCACTTCACTCGCTGTTTTTCTATAATGATTGTATCGCCTGGTAAGGGTAATTTAGTGTCTGTTATATTATTATGTTCAAGAGATGTAGGAACACCTTCTTTATCAATAATAATGTTATGTAGCAGACAGACACACTTTATAAGTATATCGACGTTTTCTGAGTTAAATTGTAATTCCGTTTTTAAACATCTCCACTTAGCTACCAAGATTCCAAATGCGCATTTAATATAACGTCGTGCTCTGGAAAGTCTGTAGTTAAAAACCAGCTCTTCGTTTGTACAATTATGTCGCGAATATGGTTTTAATAAATACGATGTTAATGGGTAAGCGTCATCACCTAGCAAGACAAACGGGACTGAAATATCTGTTGATGGAATATAGTCATTATTTGGTATATTGAAAGTACGTGTTTCCAAAGATTTGTAAACATTTGACCGGGAAAATATTCCTCCATCACTTTGTTTGCCATAAGCACCAACATCGATAGTAATGAATTTATAATTTGCGTCAGCTATACCTTGCAATACAATCGAAAAGTATTGCTTATAATTGTAATATGCCGTTCCCGAATTCTTTGGCCATTTAACTCGAATGTGTTCTCCGTCTATACACCCAACACAATTAGGAAAATTTCACTTTCTGAAGAAGTCCTTTGCAATAGCTTGTAAATGGTCTGTAGACGGTGGAGGCATATGTTTCTCATGAAAAGAATTCCATATGACACGACAAGTCTCGTCAACTATTTGTCGTATAGTAGTATTTGCAATTCTATATGAAAAACTAAGTGCGCGAAACGACATCCCAGTAGAAAGAAACCTGAAATAAAAATAGTTTTGTCAGTTCTACTTCAATAATCTATATTAAGAAGTGTTTTATTTTTATTTACAGTCGAAACTACTAAAAATAAATGGAGAGGTTTGCGAGACACATTTCGTAAAGAATTTCAAAAAGTCCCAAAGAGAAAATCGGGCGATGGAGGGGGCCCTCTTAAAAAACGTCATGGCCTTATTTTACCAGCATGCTGTTTTTAAGAGATCAATTTGTGCCCCGGAATTTACAGAGCAGTATTCCTGAACCTCTTGAGAGTGACACCAGAGTAGACCTTACTGTACAAGATTTCGAAAATACGCCCGAAAATGACACTGCGCGAAAACGGTGCCTTTAAATTAATGCTTCCTTCGATAGTTAAGGCTCCCCGTTTGCGTCAACTACTTCTTCGAACTTTCAATATGGTAAATACAAAGGACCAGTTGTAATTAAAAATAATTTATTACAACAACTTAAATAAAAACTTTGTTACATTCTTTTTTTTTTTCACTAACTTTGAGAGAGTTGATCTATTACAAAAAAAAATATATAATTGCGTTGTTGCGATGTTTCGCAACATACTGCCCCCACCGCAATAGTGTGTTGGCAAAAAAAATTATTATTGTAAGTCTGAACATCTACATGAATTTACAACTGATTGAAATCAGGAAGTTAACTAAATAATTCGGCGTAAGAGACCGGAGATTATTGAACAAGTTAGGATTAAGTCCGAGATAAATTTGTTACTGAGAGAACGGGAATGCGAGGACGTTAATAAAATAAACAAAACAAACAACAAATATATATAAAGGAATATTTTACATTTTCTTTCGCAAGAGAAATTAACAATCTGCCTGTGGAAGACGGCACACTTTTGTTATGGAACGAGTGAATTCTCCCTCTTGTGTTTTAGGCGGACAACTCTGACTTTTCCATCGGCGCCTTCAAATGTTTCAAGACCCTGGCCATTGGCCAATGCAGAGGAGAGTTTTCTTCTTTCAGCAAGACTAAATCATTTTGCTGCAAATTTCGAGTCTCAGTCATCCATTTTGGTCGATTTTGTAACCGGTTTAGATAATCAACTGACCACTTTTTCCAAAAATTTTGCTGAAGTTTTGAACATCGTTGCCAAAAGGACAACTTGGCTTCTGCTGAGTTGGAAATGTCTTTTCAGGGTATGATGAGAGGCTAGTTCCTATTAGAAAATGCCCAGGAGTGAGCGTTTGAAAATCTGAAGGGTCGTTTGAGAGAGCAATGAGGGGTTTAGAATTGAGAATAGCTTCAATTTGAGCTAATATGGTGGCAAATTCTTCAAAAGTGAGTGGAGTAGTGCCCACAACACGCGAGATGTGGTATTTGGCACTTTTTATTGCGGCTTCCCAGAGTCCTCCCCAATGAGGGGATCTGGGGGGGATGAACGTCCATTTGGTTTCATTTTGAGAAAGGTAAATTTGAATAGAAGTGTTCACATCCGTATTTCGGAAATAATCGTACAGTTCCTTTAACTGATTTTTCGAACCCAGAAAATTAGTGGCATTATCACTATAAATGACAGACGGATTTCCTCTTAGAGATATAAATCTTTTAAGAGTGGCTAGAAAAGCCTCAGTTGACAGATTTGAGACTAGCTCGATGTGAACTGATTTAATCGCCATGCATACGAATATAGCTATGTAGCATTTCATTACCGGTGCCTTGCGTAGATGGGAGGACTTTATGAAGAACGGTCCACCAAAATCGACTCCGACTTTTTGGAATGGTCGTGTGGCAGTCACTCTGTCTTTTGGCAAATTAGCCATGATCTGTTGCACTGATTGTGCATTAAATCGAAAACAAATAGTGCAATTCCGAATAATTCGTTTTATGTGACGCAGTCCGTCTAGTGGCCAATACCGTAATCGAACATTGGAAAGTACATTCTGAGGACCAGCGTAGCATAATCGAAGATGTTCAAACTTCAATAAGAGAGAAACAACGTGATCCTTAGAGGGCAGGAGAAGAGGATGTTTTTGTTCAAACAAAATTTCTGCATTTTCCAACCTACCACCCACACGCAGCAATCCAAGATTGTCCAAAAAGGGTTTTAATGAGCGAAGTTGCTTGTGAGATAGAATTCTGTTTGAGTCAAGTTCCAAGATTTGTTGAGAAAATGTTCTTGTTGAACCTTTTTATAATTACAGTTAGCGCGGAATCCAACTCCGAAATAGTCAAAGGGCCTGTTGTTTTTGCTTGAGAATGAGTGACGTTGTAAACAAAGCGTAGCACATATGCAATTGTTCTATGCAACTGAGAAAATGACGAGAAACGTGTAAATATTGAATTCCAAAAATTTTCTAAAAATTGATTGACGATTAAAGATATTTTCTTTCCTCAGGAGGATTGTCAACCGAGAAAGGAAAATTCTCTACATTTCGCACTTCAAATTTAGGACTGAGCAAATATTTGGGCCCGTTAAACCAAAAAGTTAAATCATCAGAGTTCAAATGACCACGGGACAGCATGTCTGCGGGATTATCCGCTGATTTTACATAATTCCACTTATAGTCATGAGTAAGTTCTTGAATTTCAGACACTCGATGCGACACAAATGCTGCCCATCGACTTGAGTGGCTTTTACACCAGTATAATGCAATTTGCGAGTCTGTCCAAAGTGTGACAGAGGTAGGAATTAGTTTATTTTATAAATCGACACTATTTTATTAATCAATTTTGATAATAACAGCATGGCACAAAGTTCGAGTTTGGGGATTGTAATTGTCTTGATTGAGCTACGCGCGATTTAGATGACAATAAATTACAAGACACCGAGTTGTCTGAGTACATGGTTCTAATATACACACAAGCTCCATAAGCAAGATTACTTGCATCAGAAAACCCATGAAATTCTACATATTCAATATTTTTACTAGAAAATAAACACCGAGAGATTGTGAGATTTTTAACCGAGAAAAGAGTTCGCAGAGAGCTTTCCATTCTGTTAAAATAGAAATGTCACGTATTTCTTCATCCCATTGTACCTTATGTAACCACAATTTTGCATAAGAATTTTTCCTTTAACTATAAGAGAATTCACCAATCCAATAGGGTCAAAGCATTGAGCGAGATAAGATAAAATTTTTCTTTTCGAAATGGGGCAATCTTGTAGAGATTGTGAAGGAATAAAGATTTGAAAATTGTCTGATGAGGATTCCACTTCAAGCCGAGAATTTTACATGGGGATTTTTCCAGATTGAAGTCAACTTCTGTGGTTTGAGGGTGAGATTTTTTTTTTTAAGAAATCATTTGAGTTTGAACACCATTTGTGCATGTGAAACCCGTGCTTAGAGAGAAGAGGTTAACTGAGAATAAAGTTTAGGTAAATCTTTTTCCGTTTCACATCCCGACAGAATGTCGTCCACATAAGTTTGAGTAAGCAGAGCATCTGATGCTAAGGGATAATCGGATTATTGAGAGCGATATCATTTAAAACCCGAGTGGCAGCATAGGGAGCAAAGTTTGTTCCGTATGTGATGGTTTGAAGTTCCAAACATTTTAAAGATTGACGAAGTGAGTCGCGCCAAATAATGTTTTGCAGAAAATTTAGGCGAGGATTCGTGAAAATCTGCCGATACATTTTCTCAATGTCAGCGGTGAGTACAAACCTAAACGAGCGAAACCTACACAAAATGTCATATAGATCTGGTTGAACTTGAAATCCTTTTAAGGTAACATCGTTTAATGAGAGTCCTGAAGATGTTTTACAAGACGCATCAAAAACCACACGCAACTTGGTGCTGACGCTTTCATTTCTGATTACGCACAAATGAGGAATAAAGTATTTCCTTTCTAACCTACTGTTAGTCGGAAATAGTGGAACATATTTTGCATGACCTAATGACACATATTCATCGATGAATTTTTTATATTCGTGAAAGAGGGAGGGATCTTTTCAAATCGTTTTTCAAGAGAAAAGAATCTTTTTTGCGATAAACAAAGAGAATCGCCGAGTTTATGATGTTCATTTGTAGATTTCAGAGGAATATCTACTTGATAATGTCCATTTTTAAGGATGCGAGAAGTAGTATTAAAATTTGTTCAGACTTTTTATCTTCTGGAGAGAGCAAGGGAGGTACGGAGAGTTCTTCAATTTTCCAGAATTTTGTTAAGAGAGCTTCTAATTCATCTGTATCATTTGAGTGGTTAGTGGAATGATGAGAATAGGATGTTGAAGTAGGTGGTTCAAATGTATACTTTTTAGGAACGGTTCCTGATATAATCCAGCCCAGATGCGTATTTAACAAAGTAGGATAACCTCTGCCTAATTTCACTATGCCGTACGTGAGAAGTGTGTAGTAACTATCTGCTCCAATAAGCAAATCTATATCGGATGGAGTGTGAAAATTAGGGTCAGCTAGAGTCATCTTAATATGATCTGGGATTTGTAACTTATCCGAGTGAATTTTTATTTGTGGAAGTTTATGAGTTATCTGTTCTAATATAGCACAAGAAACTTTGAATCTTTTAGAGCGGTCTACGTTTGAGTGTATATACATATTCACCGCTTTATTTGAGAAAGTTTTGTTTTGAGAAATTCCAGAAATATTCAAAGCTGTATTAAAGGTTTTATATCGGAGCTGATTAACCAGTTTTTGAGTACAAAACGAGTTCTGACTTCCGTTATCTAGTAGTATTCTTGCTTGGATAGGTCGTCCTTGCGCAGTAAACAAAGTTACTTGAGCTGTGGCTAGTAATACGTGGCAATTTTTGGGGGAAAGAGCGGAAAAACTGGATAAATTTTCAGCCGGTAGCTGATTTGCTTGCGAAGTTGACGCTCTGTTTATGTCTTGATAATGAAGTGGAGTTGAAATTGGGTGATTGTTTGATGGTTGAGGTTTATTTGAATGCACAGAATGTTCATTTTTTGGTACATTACGGCCGAAACCGTTATTTTGTGCATTTGAGTAAGAAATTGTGGGTTTATGATGAGTTTGAGAAAAACCTAATTTTCCTGAACTATTGAAGAGGACATTTTGTATGTGTAGCGCAGTGTGATGCTTCTTAGAGCAATGAAAACAAGTTGCACTTGAAGCACAATTTTCAACTGTATGCTTTGTGCCTAAACAGTTTAAGCACATTTTTTTACTTTGAACAAACTTTAATCTTTCTTAAGGAGATATTTCCAAAAATTGTGGACACCCGTAAATTTTATGAGATTTATCGCAAAAAATGCACGAGAGACCGTAACTGTCGCTTTTCGAGTATAGTGTTACTTTACTACATTTTGAGTTGACTAGTGTTTCATTCCCTGAAATGTTTTCTAACACTACACAACGATTTTCGAGAAATTCAAAAAATTCTGCTAAATTTGGCAATGTCTTTAAATCACGACCTTCCTCAAACAATTTCTTAGAGCCGAAATCTAGTTTTTTTTTTAAAAGAAAAATAAGTAATAATTCAAAATTACATTTATCAGAGAGCTTCATGTTTTTTAGTGATTCTAGGTTTTTCTTACAGGTTGTAACCAATTCTCTCAAATTTTGTGAATTACATTTTGTTATACAAGGAGCATTTAACAAATTTTCGAAATGGGAATTAACAATCTTATTTTTGTTTTCATATCTTTGCTTAAGTAATAAAAGAGCTGTAGAAATTTTCATTAGTCAATGACAATGATTCAATTAAACTAAAAGCTTCACCTTTTACCAGTGTTTTAGATAATAAAACGTTCCACATTTGAGAATTGTGGGTTGTTTATTATTAACGCATCAAAGAGATCTAAAAGGGCTTCCAATCGTGCAAATTTCCTGTAAAGTTGGGAATATTAATTTGTGGCAATTTTATATTCGAATTGTGTATATGCGAGCTATTTCCAATTGAATCATTGTTGTGACTTACAGTGACATTTTGAGGAGATAATTTTGTATACATTTTTCAATAAGGGCTAACGTTGTAAAATACTGATTTTCAATTTTTCACGATCTTCTACATCTGAATTATCTTCAAATTCTAATAAATATGAATCTATCTCGTCTTGAACACATTCGTATTCAGAAAACGTAGCTTCCAATCTTTTTTGTCTACATGAAAATTCTTGAACATCTAATGTCAAATTTTGACAACTCTGCACCCAATTCTGAATACGAGTGATTTTGCTTTTAGCACTTGTGCGAGTAGTTTTAATTGTTTGAAATCCATGACCATTCAAAACAAACAATAAATAACAGAGTTAAATAAATGTGAATGCGTATTTACTATTTGAGAGTTTTTGCAATAGTTTTATGTAAACAATTTAGTTCACTAACCTTTTCTCAGAGTTTTAATCCAAACAAATGATCACTTTAACTTACTGGAATCTTTCGTAGTGTGGATTTGACTTGGGCATATGCGGAGGGCGTCAGCTAATAGGAGTTCACACGTAACTGGAACTTCAAATCAACCATGTGCCAGGGACAGGGAAAACGTTGAGATCTTTTTACTTGTGTGGGAGATTTTGAGTGGAGATCCGGCTCGATGAAGACCATGCGCGAAAACGGTGCCTTTAAATTAATGCTTCCTTCGATAGTTAAGGCTCCCCGTTTGCGTCAACTACTTCTTCGAACTTTCAATATGATAAATACGAAGGACCAGTTGTAATTAAAAATAATTTATTACAACAACTTAAATAAAAACTTTGTTACATTCTTTTTTTTTTTCACTAACTTTGAGAGAGTTGATCTATTACAAAAAAATATATAATTGCGTTGTTGCGATGTTTCGCAACAGACACTAATACAGAAACAAATCCCGATTTGGAAGAATATACTAATCCGGAAATAACTGAATCCGAACCAATGATACAGACATCATCCGAAAATGTTATGGCTCCTCGAGCTAAATATACCAAAAAATGAACGTTCTTGAGAAACTTTTGGATATCGAACAAACTAAACTAGCCGAATTTAAAAGAAAAGTAGACGTTTCCAACAAAGATAAAAATCAAGAGGATGCTGATTACCATTTTCTCATGAGTTTGTTGTCAGCTCTCCGAAATGTTTCAGAAGCAAGGAAAATGTTCGTGAGAACACGATTGCAACAAATTTTGTGACGAACTGATGTTTGGTCAGCATGTTCCCACTTCAGGACAATAACAGGAGATAAACTGCAGTAACCTGTATTCAGTTTCACAGCAAGTGCTTTACAGTAACCCTTCTTCAACAAGTAATGCAACAAATCGAACTTGGGAAAGTATTCCTACCTCGCCTACGGACGTGACAACCCCATCCCAGGACAACCCCAATAGCACAGAATATTACCTCACTACTTTAACTTCGCATTTTTCTTCACACGGCCCTAGTAACTGAAGATACGTGTAGTTAAAAGTTATTACTTTATAGTTAGTGGAACAAAGTTTGTATTTCAGTTTTTGATATTAAATAATAAAATACCTATAAATAATGTTTTTACCTTAATGTGAGCGCAAGTATTTCTTCTGGCGAAATACATGTACGAAAATTTGATTGCTTACAGATATTTGCATCAATTCCATTAAGTATGTAGGAGAATGTTTCTGGTAACATTCTGAAATATTCTGCAAACTTATTTGGTTGATTCAGTAATTCTTGAAATAACGTGTGATATTCCCCATTCGTTTCTCTTGAAGTAAAAACCTTATTCGTACATTCACTTCTTCCACTCAAAAGTAATATTTTTTATAACAAAGGACTTTCGAGAAAGTAATCATCAACATCCATTTTGTGAACTGACGAAACGACTACTGACCTTCGTCAGTTCCACATTCACTGTAACCACATATTCGTCCGAATACGCATCTACTATAACCGTAGCCTAGCAATGAATATAAAATAAATTATAGTTTTCTGTATCTTATAAACCAAAATAGTGAAAGACAAATTTTGCGAGGCCAACTTTAACTATAGATTTACCTTTAATAAAAAATATGTACCGGGTGGCCAGATAAGAACGCTGTTTCTCGGAAACTATTCGTCGTAGAGAGTTGCGGTAAAAAATGTTATTACTGAATTGGGCAAAAAAAACCGTGGAAAATAATTTCAAATTTGCAAGATGACCGCCAGGAGGCGTAACCACCATCCTAAACCTTTAAAATGATTTTGTACTGAAATCCAGGTAGTAAATGTACCAAAAAATTATATGCTTTTTAAAGCTCGGCTTTATTCGAGCAATTTTTGTTTTTTTTTGTTTGACGTGTCTATTAAAATAAAGTGGTGGAGAGTGATTCAGTGATTTTTTAAATAAACAGCTGTAACTCCTAAACGACTGAACTGATTTTAATAAACTTAGAGCATTTATTGCTCTATCAAATCCATCTTACCTGTAATATGTCTAGTTTTTAGTGATGCCGCTAGAACGCGTTTTTTGACATATCAGAAAATTGCAAAATTCTCTGAAAAGTTAAATGTAACAATATGACTTTTTTTTCATAAACATGAGATGAAATCATCCCTAAATAGGTTAGCGGAAACCGCATCTGGATATCTTATTCATACCCTAAAATATCGAAGAAAGAAGATTTAATTATAAAATTTGAAAAACTCGATTTTTCATCGGCATTTATTCTTATTTATTTGTCTTTTTTCAAAATTCTATGAAAAATTTCATCGTTTTATAATTTTGAAATAATAAAAGTTTTCATAATTTCAAAAATTAAATGTAATAATATGATAAGATTTATTTTTGAAAGGTATTATTCTAAATTTGCGGAATTCTTTTTATTAATTTTATTTATGGCCCTAAAATGGACCAATTGTGCAATGCCTACTACTAACGTGGAGATTCAATGACACGCATGCTAAGACATTAACAATATTGTCTTCCATTCTTCTAGCCGAGTCTCTTCGCAACTTTGCTCGAAAGCATTACGCAAATTTTGTACTAAACACGGAAAAATTCTCGCATCGCGTAGGCGCCGATCTGGATATCGAGCTGAGTATACTCTTTTAGCCAATGCCGCATTTTGAAGACATTCAAAATATACCGCAATCATATCAACAGCATCATCATTTGTAAAAGACATTATAGGTAGTTTTAAGGACTTACTTGTGCAACAAACATAAATTACATGGTCTGTCAAATTTTAATATTTATTTACAACTTGATTTTAGGTGTTTGTTTTTCTCAATGGGCTACTCCTAATATTCTGCACTTGCATATTCTATGCTTTGATTATTACGCCCCTACATGTTTTTTTTAATTTTTGAAATCATGAAAACTTTTATTATTTAAAAATTATAAAATGATAAAATTTTTCATTGAATCTTGAAAAAGACAAATAAATAAGAATAAATACCGGTGAAATATCGACTTATAATAACTAAATCTTCTTTCTTCGATATTTTAGGGTATGAATAATATATCGAGATGCGGTTTTCACTAACCTATTTAGAGATGATTTCATCTCATATTTATGAAAGAAAAGTTATATTGTTGCATTTACTTTGTTAGAAAATTTTGCAATTTTCTAATAATATATCAAAAAACGTGCTCTACCGGCATCAATAAAAATTAGACAGATTACAGGTAAGATGGGTTTGATGGAGCAATAAATGGTCTTTCCAATGAGACTAAGTTTATTAAAATCAGTTTAGTCGTTTAGGAGTTACACTTGTTTATTTAAAAAATCACCTAATCACCTCCCACAACTTTATTTTAGTAGATACGTCAAACAATAATTACTCAAATAGAGCTGAGCTTTAAAAAGCATATAATTTATTGGTACCTTTACTAGGTGGATTTTAGTAAAAAATCATTATAAAATTTTAGGATGGCGGTTACGTCCCCTGGCGGTCATCTTGCAAATTTGAAAATATTTTCCACGGTCTTTTTACCGTAACTCTCTACGACGAATAGTTTCCGTGAAGCAGCACTTTGAATTCTTATCTGGCCACCCGGTACATCACAATTTTTTGATAAATACAGGGTGTCCTATGATGAGGGGAAGATATTTGAGGAGAAAATACCTCAGCCATAAAAAAGGATTTATAAACATGCCCTAGGGTCATCTCCTAATAGGGCTGCTTGCGCACAAGACCCAAGGCCAGCAGAATTCTCGTTTCTCGTGCTTTTCGCTCTTCAAACTGTAACTGTCATCGACTGAGCATTATTACAATGTATTCTCCTGTTTATGATCCAACATCAGCGGACATTAGAGATTTTACTGACTTGTTAATAAACTATTACAACATAACCGTTCAAGATGATGATGGAAACGATGACGTGGATGATCTGAATGTATCTCACATCCAAGGTGATGGTGATGATTCACAGAAGTGGAAGAAGAGCGATAAGGTAGAGGAGAAGGAAGTATCTCAAAACCATGATGAGGATAGCGACGAATCACGGTTCAAGAAGAAGAAGAAGAAGGCTGATAAAGGATGTGATTAAATAAAAATGATGTATTGTTGTTTATAATAATAACAATATATTTTCAAACGCTAAGCTTTCCTTCAATTTTGTTAATAAACTTGTTTTTCCTAACGGTGTTTGAACCTGCACTAGCAATGCTGCAGTTAATGCGAAAGTGCGATTTGATGGGTAGCTACAATAAGTGCGAGATTGGGTTTCTTTTGCACTCTGTGCGTTCAATCATACTGCTATTTTTTGAATTGTGAGCTGATTTTGTTTGATTAAGTTAAATCAGTTTGGTATTTAACTTAATTGATTTGAATAATTAGATTTGAGTAATTGATTTGTATGTTTGAGAAAGAGACGAGGGAGAGATGAACACTATTAACCCCTATTATTATTATATTAATTATATTAATATACCACTAGATGGTGCCACAAACAATACCCTGATTAGTCCTAGAAATATAACGCTAGATACAGAAGGTATTAATTAGCCCATAGATGATACAATTTCAAATTTCCAACAAGTGCTACTACAGGAGGGTGCAGGCCCTAACGCAGGTTCCTATGTTTTGTCTTATAAGCTAGCAATAGGTCCATTATTAGAATACAAGTTCAAATTTCTCGCAATAAGTAATCAGAATGTAAAAACTTAAATACAAATCCAAATTCAAGTATCCCGCCAAGGGGGCAGGGGATAAGACCCGGAAGTAAGTAAGTTGCGAAGCCCTACGTCTGTCTTATAAGTTAGCATTAGGCTTCCTTATTATTATAATACAAGTTCAGATTTCCCCTCATAGATGGCGTTACAAACAAATTCAAATTTTTGGTCGAGGGGCGAAGGCCTGAAAGTAAGTTGCTAAGGCCTACAGCTGTCTTACAAGTTAGCATTATACCCCTTATTATAATACAGATTCATATTTCCAGCCATAACCTGCAGAGACTTAAATACAAATACAAATTCAAATTTTCCGCCATTGGGGCCACGACAAGGGACAAAGCCACGAGAGCAAGTTGCGCAGCCCTACACCTGTCTTACAAGTTAGTATTAGGCTTCTTATTTATAATACAAATTCAAATTTTCCGGCAAGGGTACCACGAGAATACACGAAGGCCTTACACCTGTCTTACAATCTCGGTTATGCTCGGGGAGGGTTGGAGTGGGATCGCCGAAACAGCCTTCGCCGAAATCCTCGCGTTGCGAAATTTTACGTATATGATACATGTTAACTTAAAAAAATCCAAGGCCGACCGCTTCTATAAAATAAAAATAATCTTGGTACATGGTAACTGATTAAATTAATTCAATAAAATCTTTTATTATAAAACACTTTTCATTATCTTTACATGTCCTTGTGCTTTATTCGAATACAATTTTTATAACAGAGGATAATTTTGCAACCTCTTTATAATAAATCCTATACAAAACTCTCATTGTAAAACAAGAAAATGTTAATTAATTGCTTACTTAATTAGGCACTCGTTTATTTAAAGCAATTTGTATGTACATATACAATATAAAAACACCATTTGAAGACTGTTATTTATTTGTAACACTTAGGTGATATTCAAAGTGAAAATCATTTTTTTAAAGCATGTTATCGTCGTTTTTTTATTTTGAATATAAATGCTAAATACGAGTTGCAGTAATCGGGTTTTGTGTATTACTTTCTAAATTAGTTAATAAGGGAAAGCAATAGCCAGTTTATATCCAGCCATTCATAAGTAGAAAACGTATTTAGTGAGCTGTATAAAAATATTTTAGTTCAAGATATGGTTATTATTAGTTGAAAGAAAAAAACACATCTGAAGGTATGCGTATTATTTTTTAATATATATGTTTTACTTGCTATTGCTAACAAAAATGGCCATAAAGATCTTTAAAAATGTATTATTACTCTTATAGGATGACGTCATAAAATCTGATCTACAATAGCTGGTACGTATTCGTGGATTTTAAACTTGTAGATATTGTTAATTCGCGTATAATAATAAACCATTAATACCTTTTACCTTTTGTTTCCATTACATCAATTTGATATTCTTAAAAACATGTTAATTTAATTTAACTCTATGTTATATATAAGTAGTTATTACTTTCCAGTCCTATTAATGAGGTTTTTATAACTGTTAATGTACACGTTTCTATGAAACAATTTTGTGTGTATGTAATTAAACATGCAAATAAATCAGACATAATTTTCCGAATGTATAGGTGGTGACTGTTTAGAAAGAGAATCTGCCTCTATAAAAAGCATCATTACATTAGGGTAGAAATTATTTATTATTTTACGTCATATTTAATTTAGACTTTAATGTATTCAGTTTTGAACTGTAAGCTGGTTTCCGCAAACTGTAAGACACTATTTATTGATTTTGGTTGATTGAGATTGATCTGATTGATTTGATCGAGCATGATTTGTTTGAGAGGAAAAACGAGAGAGAAAGAGATAGGTGTGCATGATCAACTTCTATTACAGAAAATGTTCATTAGTCTGTACGCCACTAGATGGCGCTAAAAATCAATTGTTACTCAAAGAGGGCCAGGGCCCAGACCCTGATACAAGTCCTGTCTTACAAGGCTAGAATACAATTTTTTATGAAAGGGGGCGAAGGCCTACAACTTTACAGTTGTAGGCCTTCGCCCCCTTTCATAAATCTTACGATTAGGTTAGAACCCACATTCAATTGCACCAAGGGGACAACGATAGGGGTCAAGGCCCTAGAGCTAGTTTCTGCACTTATATATATATATATATATATATATATATATATATATATATATATATATATATAAGGTTAGGGCCCCATACTATTTCCAACCAGGAGCCGCGACAGGGGGCGAAGGCCCGAGAACAAATTTTGAAGATCTAATCATGTCTTACAAGTTAGCATTAGGGACCCTTATTAGAACACAAATTCAAATTCCCCACCAATGAGACTTAGCTCCTCCAATCAGGATGCAGGGTCAAGAAAAACAAAATGCTCTACGAGATAATTACCAAAAATAGTTGTCACCCCTAGCCTTCGGCCTTACCCCCAACCCCAAGACCAACTCCAAGTCCAACCCCAAAAGCCAACTCCAAGACCAAACCCAAGCCTAAATACGCCCCTCAAGTATGCGCAATAAAAAAGGTCGATACGAAAATGGCCGACAAAAGTACCTTAATTAGGGGGAAACTCCGCCCAAAGGTTGAAAAAGGCCCCCGAAAAGAAGCCAACATCCTGCCCCAACCCCAAATCCAAGACCAAGGCCTAAATGTGCCCCTCACGTGAGAAAGTACAAAAAGAGCATGGCTGTCAAAAAGGCTCTTAACACAACCAAATTGGGGTGAAAATCAAGGGGTTGAAGAAGGCCTCCGAAAAGAAACCATAGGGGTGGGGAATACGGTCCCCACGTGGGCGGTCTTGTGACGTCAAAATCCAAGATAGCGGCCAAGGTGCTTGCCTTCTATATATGATATATATATATATATATATATATATATATATATATATATATATATATATATATATATATATAAAACATGAACCAAAAAACCTACCCCTATTTCAAGTGTATATTCTACACATAAATTGAAGTCGAAAAGTCAGATAAAATTTTTCTCTAAAATGTATGGCTACAAAATGACAGGCCCTCAAAGTTGAATTTTGAAAATCGTTTTTCGCAAATAACTCGAAAGCTTTAGGAATTTCAAAATACTATCCCCAATGAAAATTATTTCTTTGTTGACGAGGATTTTTCTGGTTTGATTGGATTGTCTATGAATGGACTGGAAGTATTAGTTTTCACATTGTTCCCGCATACTTTCGATTCCAACTTTTTTGTGTGTGATTTTTCAGGTATTTTGGTTCCGTTATTCAATTTTCTGCAAATTTAATTGAACGGTTTACGAGTTACTTGTAATTTCATCAATCACGGTCAATTAAATTCTACCGCACCAAAATTTAGTAAGTGGGTAGGGGACTAAAAGTCATAGTTGTCATATTGTTAATTTTTGATCAGTTTTCATACAATTGCTTTATCCATAATGAATAATAATCGGTATTCCAACTCCGAAATAGCAGATATGCACATAATGTATGGCAGAGCTTTTGGGAATTGTGTTGAAGCTGTTCGTATATTCCCAGGCATTTCCAAATCGGCGGACACCGAATAAAAAGACGTTTGCCAACATTGACCGGCGTCTTCGTGAAAGTGGTACATATTACCAATTTATAAAAATTCTATTCATATCGGGTTTGAAGCCACCAAAAATTGAAAGTGGTAGGAGGCGAACTGCAAGAACACCAGTTTTAAAACAAAGAGTGTTGGATGTAATTGACGCTGATCCCACAACAAAGCTCTCGAAAATAGATTGTATCGTTGATTTATTTGGGAATTTAGTTGCGAAAAGTTCTATACTGGGGGTTCAGAATTTTTGGTTGTATTATTAATACATTGAAACTACAATATCTTTCGTATTTCAAATGGAACACTCTGTATATTTTAAACCTGTCATGTGACCAATTCAATGATCTTTCAAAAAGTACTAAGGTATCCTATACCTAAACCTTCACGTTTCAAAGTTATTCAATAATATTTTACAATATCACAACTACATTAAACAATATTATTCTTAACAATTTAACATAACTACTATAACCTTCTTTTTCAATGCAGAGTTCTCTTTTCAAGCAAACGTCTTACATTTTGCAACATAACAGGAGTGACTATTCCAAATGAATTTTTAATTTGGTCTATCGTGTCTTCTGCAGAAGGAGTAGATAATTACAAAAAAAGAAATCTATCATTTAGCCATTAACTAAGCAAATTTTTTCACCTCTTCCGATCCATGTATTAACAATTTTCGGTCTAAATATTCTACAGGTGAATTCCGAGAATCAATATAATTGTAACCATATTTTGTCTGATGTAGATGGATATCATTAAAGAAAAAGTCGTTTTTTAAAAAGTTTAAGAATTTGCGATCATTTAAAGTGCCGTCGAAGAAATACGGCACAATGGTATGAGTGGTATTTGTGTTTCCTTAAACTTCTGGAGACACTTGATTGACTAATCCGTGTTTCTCTCGCAATTATTCTAGTACTGGTATTTGGATTATCAACCTCGGAACCTAATTCCAAAAATTCGTTATTTTTGTTATTGATAACCACTTTTGATTTTTCCTGTTTTGCGTAAGCAACATTTCCTGTCCCACAAAACGTTTGCAACAATCTCTCTAGTACTTCTTTATTTGGATGAATGCGGTTGGGATACCTTGCTGCATAGACACTTGAAGCCAGTAAACAATTTCCATAACATTCACCAATTGTTAAAATCATATAATTTTTTTCCTGCTTCGAATAAACTATTTTAACTTAAAATAACTATTTAATGTTCACCACAGAGTGCAAATAATTAATAACCAATTATATTGACATACTATTAATTAATAATACTTGTCATTTTGACAATAGCACACCAGATTAGACTTCAGCTTGGTAGCATCGTTTTTTGTCATTACAATATACATATTTTGATAAGTAATATTTTAATTAAAAATTACTGCATACTAACTTGAAATATGTGTACACATACAGTCAAAATAAGAAATATCTTTGCTAATTACTCGATTCAAAGAATGATTGACAAACATTATTTGTAAAAATATTTACGTCCTGTAAGTCCCACAAAAAACCTTAAATTTCAAATTACCGCAATAACATTGAAACGTGAAGGTTTAGGTATACCTTAGTACTTTTTGGAAGATCATTGAATTGGTCATACGGCAGATCTAAAATATACAGGGTGTTCCATTTGAGATAAGGAAGATATTATAGTTGAATGTATTAATAATACAACCGAAAAATCACCAGTAAAGTATTTTTCGCCATGAAATTGCCAAATAAATCAACGAAACAGTCTATTTTCGAGATCCTAAAGAAGTTTTGACAAAGATAGTTTCGTTTGGTAACAATTAATCTTTTTCAGAAAAATCAAAATAAATCGAAACGCTCTGTATTTAGGTACTTTAACGAAAGTCTATCTTATTTTTCATACTTAATTAAACAATGTGAAACATAGGGCATTCCATTTAAAAAAACATAACTTTGATATGCTACTCTTTTTTGAAGCATCTTGTACATTGAAATTATTTTAAAAACGTAGCCTTAATGGACCTACACAATGTCCCAGCCACAAAAATAAAAAAAATATATCTAGTTTACCCTTAAAACACCGTCGCGTCAGCCTTGACTCACCCTGTATATACATACACATATATATATATATATATATATATATATATATATATATATATATATATATATTTTAGTATAATATATAGGTGTGTCAAGAAAAGATATGACGTGATCAACATTTTTTATTAATGTCTACCCCCATCTTTTATTGCAGAATTAGAAAGCGTACATATTTTTACGTACGACAAGATACATATGGCCGATGTTAATACAGGGTGTCCCAGATTTTCATCCGCGGGCGATAACTCCCTTATTGTATGAAATAGGAGAACAAAATTTTGAATTGTAGTAGAAAGAACTGAGGCGCACATTTTAAAATAATTTTAGGTTATACAGGCGGTTTCATTTATACAGGTTGAACCAAACATGTATTTTTTTAAATGTGACACCCTGTATATTACCTCAACTTGGGTTCAGTTCATTTCGATCATTCTTTCAATATAATGTTTGATTATGTTATGCAAGGTGGTTTAGAAGATGTGGTCATTTTGAAAAAACCTACCTAAACGGACACCATGTATCATTTCTAACAGGAAATATTCGAATGATTTTTTTAATAAAACAATTTTGAAGAACAGGCAATGTTTTTGGGATTAAGCCTGATTTAGTTGTAAAATCATTCCAATAATTTAATTTAAATGTTCGAATTGAGCACCGTTAACAATATGACAATAGCCAAGGCTACGTTGACATCGACCGTAATGTTTCCAATTTCTGGGCGAATTCGTGCTTTTAAATATTTTAAATTGGCCGGTCGCATCGCGTATACTTTACTGTTTATCCCGACAAGAAGTAATCTACAGGATTTAAATTTGGCGGTCTGCCTGCCACTCAATTGATCCTTTTCTACCTACCCATCAATTGGGAAAAACTTCATCCAAATAAGTGCGAACAGGTAAAGCGTAGTGTGGCGGCGCACCATATTGTTGAAAAAATAGGTCACGGTAGTGCGTATCGGGCTCTTTTAAATCCGGTTACAACGTTATTAGAGCGGGGATGAGGTGATTTTGAAGAAAGTGTAAATATCTCGCACCAGTGACGTTATCCTCGAAGAATTAAGGACCTATAACTCTTCCGTCACCTAGACCGCGCCAAACGTTCAATTTTTTAGGGTTTCGGGTATTATATTCCGTGAATTAATGAGGATTTTCGGTTGCCCAGTAACGATAATGTTGTCTGTTCACATGGCTGATTAAAGCAAATGTTGCTTCGCCGGAAGAAATATTCCTTTTACAAAAATGGCTTTACCATAGCACATTTGTTGCATTTGTTCATAAAATTCATTTCGCCGATCAAAATCATCTTCCGATAGCTCTTGAAGTAAGCAAATCTTGTTTGAATGGAACTTCTCTCTTTCCAACACTTTATGCACAGTATATTGGGCCACATTAACACTATTATTAGCCGTGTCCGTAACGGCGATAGTAGAATTATCTTGCACTGCTAACACAATGTTCAACTGATCTTCTTTATTTATCGACTTCCGACCAGATCTTCTCATATCCGGAACATGTCCAAATTCCTGAAACTTCGCCTGATCTCTGCTTACCATGGGTGATCAGGGTGACTTGCATTAAACTATGTAACCAATTCTGATTGACTGCACGACTTATCTCCGAAACCAAACAATTTCAGGATTTCACTTCTCTTAATTTCCTCATATTTTCACAAAATCACCGTAAAGTAGTTACTAGATAAACTCACGATAACAATGCTGTCGCCTATCAAAAAACTAAACACAAGTTGCCAACGTGCAAATAATTAAATTAATTTTAACAAAATGTACAATTTAACGTTTTCTTACATTGACAATAAAATTTTTAATGTTTACTATAATTTTTACTCAATATTCCCTTATGTAAACATCATCCATGCTTACCTTGTCGGACATAAAAAGATGTACCCTTTCCAATTCTGCGATAAAAAAGTGGTGGTCGATATTTTAAAAAAATTTAGATGATGCCATATCTTTTTCTTCACACACCCTGTGTATTTAACTTATAATATACAAGGTGTTGTATTTAGGACAAGACAGTTCTTTACGTTTAAAGCAAAAAAAAACTATAAATTCAAATTTCTGGTACACCCTGTATAAAAACTAAATGTTATAATATTTCTTAAAAGATCAATGTCTGCACTAATTACGTGCGGAGTTACAAATTGATACTCTAACTATAACACAAATAATAAAACTAAAACCTATCTAAAAAAGGAAAAACGAGATCACCGCGTACTCCTCCAAGGTAAGCGGCAGTGGATAGGCCACCGGTTATCTGGGTGTCTGTGGGTTAGATAATTAATATACAGAACGTGCTTATATAACTGTATATAATTTTAAATAATTAAAATTATCGCAGATTAATAATTAAAATGAAAGTTTACTCACAAAAAAAATCATTACAGTTTGGTTTACATTCAGTTCTCCGTATTTTAATTTTAAACCAACCAAGAGCTCATATATAAACAAATATTTCTATAAATATGCCATCGAAATTTCACAAAGGACCGGTAACGCGATTTTATGACTACTTTATATCTTGGTCACTAGGTCAGCAGGTGTTTCTGATATCTGCTTGTTTTGAAATGAATTACGAATATTTTTTTGTATTTGTATCTGGAACATCGGAGTTTTGCAATAATTACTTTTACATGTAGCGGTGTTTTCTTTTACCACTTTTACGAAACTTTACAGTTTCGTATTTATTAAAATAGATTACAGTTTATATTTTATTTTCTATGCGATTAGTTATTATCGCTTCTCAGAAACTATGCAGGAACGGAAGTAAGAAACAGGAATTTCTACATTATAAAAATTTGGTTAAATTTTGAAAGAATTTATTTGTCCTTCCGGTATAATACTTTCATAAGTGCTTTGGATACGAAATACTGGCAGTTCGTATTAAAGACCGGGACTGGTTTAATTCTGTATCTTACGCATGTTTACGGACTGGAATATAGGATAACAGCGGTCTTAATTAGGATAATCTGACAGGAAGCGAGTTTCTTGAGATTATTAGGCGATCTGTTGTCTGCACGTTTTACTGGCTTCCCAGCTCGGTCGTGTGTATGTTATGTATGTGTGTTAGGAAAGGATTAATTAGCCAAACGGGAGTACGCTCCATTGCTTAATTAGACGGACGCTAGAATGAACAGGCAGATGCCTTTTAGACAAGCAAAAATAAAGGAAATAACTCTACAGGCATACGCCTTAAGGGATAACTCCCCTAAGAAATATCAGTACCTTTCAGCCATACGCCACAAAGAACGAGTAAGGCTTCTAGTAATGAAGAATTGGTTTGTTTACGCCGGGCTGTAATTCTGTCTCACAGGTAAGTGTCAGTGTATAGTATTACGGACTGGAATATAGGATAACAGCGGTCTTAATTTGGATAATCTGCCAGGAAGCGGTTTCTTGAGATTATTAGGCGACCTGTTGTCTGCACGTTTTACTGGCTTCAGCTCGGTCGTAGTAAATACGATGGTAGGAAAGGATTAACTTAGCTCGAACGAGGCGTACGCTCCATTGCTATAATATAGATCGGACGCTAGAAGAACAGTTCAGATGCCTTTAGACAACCTCAAGTAAATCTACAGGCATACGCCTTAAGGGATAACTCCCCTAAGAAATATCAGTACCTTTCAGCCATACGCCACAAAGAAAAGAGAAGGGCTTCTGTAATAAGATTGGTTTGTTTACGCGGGCTTACGCTCCAGGTAAGTGTCAGTGTATAAGTATTGCGGTGTATTGCAGACAAGATTAATTTATAATCTGCCAAGGTAGAAAAGAAATCTTTCTAACAGGTAGCTGGTCTAGTAAATACGATGGAAAAATTCGGCGGTTAAATAGGTGATTAAACCCCAAGACAGATTTTCTAGATAGATGAAGACGTACAGAAGTTAACAAGACAGTTAATCTCGTGTCGCGGTTCCGCTTATATAGTCCGCGATTTCTGGACCATTACAAAACATTTTTTTCTGCTGTGCACAGTTTAGCCGCAAATTAATTTTGACGCACTAATGAGCAACTCTGTATACAGGACGGTGATTCATAATTGAAACATAGGGATTTAACTTGGGAAATTACTTTTTTGAAGAAATTGGCTCCCCCTTTGATTTTAGAGCAAAATCTTAAATAAATTGTTTTTTCAAAACAAACTGGAATTATTGCAGTACATACTTTTTAAAAAAGTTTCTTTGTTCATAGTATTATTTTCTACTTTCGATTTATCAACTATGCTACATTTATTTTTATTAAATCGAAGATCTATGATTTAATTCATACATAATTTGTTTAAAAGAATTATTATGATTTAATTTTTAAATAACGTTTGTTTGAAATTCAAATTTTCATTAAGTATGTCCGTGTGAAAATTGATTTTATTTTACCATGCCAGTGGAATGAAATTCAAAACTAAAGCTTAACAAGTTAATTATTAATTGTGGTAGTAGACACTTATAAATGCATTCAGAGTATTTTCAACTGAACTAATTTGTATGTATAAGGATAACGATTGACATTGGATTCTTTTCTCTTACGAAAGATATTTAAAAAATCGTGGTAATTTGTACGGTCAACAAAGTCAAACTGAAGTTTGTTGATAGTTAAAGAAACAGTAGCATCGACCGCGTGGCAGACGATCATTTCCTCATTAGACCATAAGTGCTCTGCCAGTTTGACATTGAAACTAATATTTAAACCATTGACCACTGAAATTTATGTTAATTATAGTTTAATTAAGCATTATTATGAACTGTGAATGCTAAAAGACTGTATTGTTATCGGGAATACATAATTTTGGAGAATTTCAAGCCGATTGGACTTGTGTAGAAGTGGTCGTAAAATTGATTACAAATTTTGACGCATACAACAAGCAGTGTGTGTTAAATAAAAGCGTGTAATAACAAAAAACACTGGAATATCAAGACAGTTTATATCAACACTAGCCATCTGTCACTGTCACACGCAATTTTTGACTATAGTGTCAGTTCAACATGGATCATTACACCATCCCAGAAAAAGTATCTTTTATAAAATGGTACTATTCTGGAAATTCATTGAGTAGTATCAGAGATTTATTTTCGGCGCTTTATACGGAACGGCAAATTCCCTGTAAAGCTACACTGCATCGGATCATTCATTACTTCGAAGAAACAGGAAGTGTAGAGAAGACATGCAAATGTAAGAAAGGCGTCGAAGGAAGAAGAAAAGACAATGCCAGAGAGAATGACTTCAATGTGCTCGCAATGGTTAGGGAAAACAAGAATGTAAGCCTGAGACAAATTGGCGGAACATTTGGAATACACTATACCACTACTCTAAAAATTGTGAAAAACCAAACACCAAGATGTAACTTATACAAGTACCATAAACAGCAAGAAATATCTGTAGAAGATAGATTTCAGAGAATGAAGTTCTGCGCAAAAATAATGAATTTTTGTAATAGTGAAAGAAATTTTATGCCAAAAATTCAATTTACTGACGAATCTTCATTTTCTACGCACGGAACTCCACATAATCAAAACCATAATTACTGTAATGTAGACAATTTACATTTAACAGTTCAAAACCGCAGTCAGTACCGGAAAACAGTCAATGTTTGGGCAGGAATAGTAGGGCACTGAATAATCGGTCCGTTCTTTATAGAGTGATCCCTCACCGCTGAGAAGTACACTGATTTATTGCAAACTTCAGTTGGACAGCTTTGGAAGATCTTAACATAGCCGATGATGTACGGTTTCAACACGATGGCTGCCCTGTCCACAGTAATTTACTTGAGAAAAATTATTTGGATGATACGTTTCCCAACAAATGAATTGGACGTTTCGAGAATGTAACACCTTATCTGCTTATCAAGTAGCGAATGTGAGACGAAAATTTTGTTACCGCTTAGGATATTGTTCAACTACAAACGGTGACTTATATGAACACATGATTTAATCTATTATGAATTTGTAAAATTCATTTCATGGCTAGGGTTGATAAAAAAAATTTGTGGGTTTCCGGTGTTCTTTATTATTTCTAAGGGAAATGGTTACGAAATTTGAAAAACCATAAACGTTAATAATTCTAGTTTAATATTATATATATATATATATATATATATATATATATATATATATATATATATATATATATATATGTTTTAAAGTACATACAGTAAAAGAAGGATGGAAATCTCAAACGCATACCACACACACGCACGCACGCACGCACGCACGCACGCACGCACGCACGCACGCGCGCGCGCACACACACACACACACACACAAACACACACGCACACGCACACTCGCACGCACACGTTAAAATCACAATTATTTGTAAATAGCAGCTAATCGGTAAAAGTTAAGGGTAAAAGAAAAATTCTTCTTGTCATATAACCAATATATCGTAACTTTATTGTTATTTCATAAAAACTGTTTTTTAATTTACGTTCAATTTAACAATCATTAGAAATTATTATTAATTTTATTAAATACATAAATAAAAAACTTACCTCGAGTAGGATTTGAACCTACGACCTGTACTTTACTAGAGTACCGCACTAACCAACTGCGCTATCGAGATTCAAGCCCCAATCGATGTAAATTTTGTCTTTATGTATATAGAACTGATGTAAATTCTAAATATAATAATTTCTAATTACGTATTTACCTTTGAACTTATTCGTTCATAACAAAAACTTATAATTTAATAATCATTAATTGTATTTTATTTAAAATTAACTTTTAAGGTATATACATACAGTAAAGGATTAACTCTAGTGGGACTTGAATCCAGGACCTCCACTTTGCTAGAGTGGGGCTCTTCCATCTGAGCTATCGAGGAGGCAAGTCACAATTGTCATGGGTCTATGATTTTATCAAATATTTGCCGTGAATTTTCGAAATTATAAATTATTTCTTATTAGAGTACATCTTAAATGTATTGTAAAAACTCTCGCAATTGGATGTAATAACGCATACATGTTTGGAGAAGCTTTTCTATTATAACTATTTCTTTTGTCTTTTACATATTTGAAAGGCTTATGAATTTGTTTGTTATATTCTAAAACAAAAATGAAGCTTTTGTTGTGGATCAAAGTGAAATGAGAGTTCAAAAGGGAAATGTGATTTGAATTTATGGTATCGATGTTTAGGAAAATTCTTTTACTAAGTTGAGAGTAAACATTCGTTAGTGTCTCTGTAATTAAGGATAGTTTTGTGTAAATGACTGTTTTCGTTATTTTAAATTGGACTAATTTCATTACATCAAGTGGAGATTGCATCATATAAAATTAAATTAAAAAACGCACTCAAATTATTGCATTGTATGGTACATCTTTTGCAAAAGTTAAATGTAGCCGCCAGTTCGGTAATTTCAATTTACCATATATCCATTACTTAGATAAGATTTCGATAAAAGGTTCTGTTGGCGATGCAATTTCCCCCGACGATTTTCGAGTTTAAATTCGTGGATTAGTGTATTTAGAAAATTTGATTAATCTTTCCTTTAATTGGCTAATTTAATGGAGGGGGTTTAAAAAACCAATGTGGCTACAAGTGAAATTATTCTCGAGAGCAGTAGTAGCTTAGGGATGGAAGCGACCAGTTTTTTGTGTTACGGTGACGTACAGAATACCGCGGAACAGCGTTGACCACGGTCGTGTCGAAGGAACTATCGTGGCAGGGTTTTCATTCGTTCACAACCCAAATAAGGGATCATATAATTATTCATCCTTCACGGGGCCAATTTATTGTTGCTTGCAGTTGGTCCATAGGTACTTATCGAGATCTAGAAAGTTTCAAGTTACCAAGTGCTTTCATCGTTCTCTGGAGAAGTCTTCGCTTTTTTGCGGAAAAATTAAACGTTCGTTCCAACGTGAGTCGAAAGAGAGGCCGTCATTAACTGAATTATACGAGGAGCTGCTAGAGTCCTGTTGACATTAACCATGGAGCCGAGGTCCTCCTGCAGGTCTGTTCCAGATGACTGTAACAAAAAGGCATTCTCTACCTAAGGTAACATTTGTGTGTTTTTTATTATTGTGGTGGGTGATAAATGTTAATAAACTTATGGTGTGTAATTTGTGTTATCTTGTTATGCGTTTGTATAATGGCTGAATACGAATTCTCTTTAAAGATTAATTTTTTTGTTGGTTTATCGTCTAAATTGTAATATATTCGTCCGCATTATTCAAATTTATTTTTTCTTAATTTTTGCTTAAACTGACGAATTTACATCGGAAGTTATGTGACAAGTGCGTTTTAAGCACGCCATTTATTTGTAAAAAGGAAAGTAACTATTTATTATTTTGAATATTTTAATCAATTTTACAGTATATTTTAATAGAGGTCCTCATGAACTAGCTAGTTTCACCGTTAATAGGTAACCTAGGTGATAAGATTGTAAAATTCGATGGTTCTGTTTTTTTTTATTTATTCATTCACATTACATACATTTAGGTTATTGAACTTGTGTTTATGTGAACCCATTATAACGTAGCATCTACCGACACGCATTTTTAATGTTTATCGTTTTTTTAATTTGTTCTTCGAATTAACGTCATACCATTGTGTTTAGTTTTAAATAAAACAATTACGGCCGAAAGCTTTTCAAGTGATTATTTAATTTTAGCGTAACATTTAGAGGCCGATAAATCACTGCATTATTTTCTTTTATGATTTGAGCATAATTAATTGCGAGTTGCGGAATTTTCATTTCAAGTGGTTGTGTACAGATTAAGTGTTTTTTTTTTGGTTGTTGAAGTGAAATTAGTTTAATAGTCGAATTTCCTAATAACGTAACAAGAGATTATTGTTTTTTTTTACCAAATTAATGATTGATTTTTACAGCACGCTATTATTTTAGTTAAGCGCGCAAATATTTTTGAAGCTTTTCACGTTGGCGAGATCTGTTGGTCCCAGAGCCTGTTGCGAAGATTAGATTTAGGTAAGCGAGTTATTTGAGTATTTTAAGCAAGCTCTGAACTGACATAATCAGGCATTTCAACCCCTATCGTGACATTTCAAATACTATGTCGCCCTTTCCGGTTTTTTCTTAATTTATTGAATTAAAAATTAAGGATTTTCAAATGGAAAAAAGTTTGGCATAATATCGTGTTACATCTTAAGCAATGAAAATTGCATTAAAGCGAAGAGCATGTATTTGAACAAGTATCAAGAAATGAGCTGCCAAATACAAGAATGTTCAGCAAGTTAGTAATTAACCTTAAACAATATAGTGCTTTTAAAAAACCCGTACTATCTGGAAAAAAAACGACTAATGACGAATATGTAAACAATGTATTGTTAGCCCTTACTGAAAATTACGAAATATCCACTCGGCAAATTCAGAATATTGTGGGTATATCCAAATCAACAGCACACTTTATTTTAAAGAAGACAAAATTTCATCCGTACAAATACAGAACTTGACAAGGACTTAGACCAGGTGACGCAGAAAGATGGAGATTATTCTGTGAGTGGTATACAACAAAATGCCTTCAGAACAATAATTTCATTTTCCAAATATTATTGTCTGATGAAAGTACGGTTTCCAATAATGGGATATTTAATAGAAAAAACATTCAATATTGGTCTCAAGGAAATCCAAAATTGTGGAAAGAATCACGACATCAACACCGTTTTGCCTTCAACATGTGGTTTGGGATTTTAGGAAGAAGGGTAATATGACCTTTTTTCATAATAAAAATTTAACATCTCAACGTTACTTAAATTTACTAGAAAGACGGTCTTGATAATTTACCTTTAGCCGAAGTACGCGATTGTTGGTTTCAGCAGGATGGTGCACCTGCACGCAATTCACGGATGGTTAAGGATTACCTTTCAAATAGGTTTGCCGAAAGAGTTTTAAGCAGCCATTCTGAAACACCCTGGTCAACCCGTTCTCCCGATATAACCCCTTTGGATTTCTCTTTCTTCCGGGGTCCATAAAAAATTATATTTATAAACATATCTTTGGAACAGAAGAAAAGCTCCGAAGGTTGGTACTTAATGCATTTCAAACTGTAACACCTACAATGTTAATTGATGGTAATTAATATTTAAATTTTCTTGTCGTCAACGTTATCTGTCCATTTATGTGTTGGTTAATGGTAATTAATATTGGTTAAAAATTGGTATTCAAAATTGAAAAATTGTCATTTCATTAATTTTATGAGAAAAGCACAGATATCAAAAACCGATTTATGAATAAAATTCAGTCTTAATGTTATTTATGTTATATTTGTTTTTAGATCTCCGCGGCTGTTGTATTTCTCCTTTTTTCTTCTCCATTTTTGCACTTTCCTTTCTAGTTTCTGCTTGTTTGTTTTTGGTTGATATTTGTTTTTGTTCCAATACTGTTTTCCACACTGCTGGTAACCTGAGCGTGTCGTCTCTTATATTCATGTTCTTGGGATTATTTTCGATTTCGATTGCCTCCTGATTATTCTGGATATAAAATGTGCTAAGTTGGCAAGTGATTTGGTCTTGAGGAAACTGATTGTGTGTCCGGTGGCGTTTATATATATATATATATATATATATATATATATATATATATATATATATATATATATATATATATATATATATATATATATATAGTGTGTCCCAGAAGTTATGTCTAAATTCATTTAAAGCTCAAGGGTTTAGTTTTTGGAAAAACGCTCGGACACGTCGATTTTTATTTTTGACTGCGGTTTTTTTAGTGGTAAAATTTTGTATATGGGGTGGCCCAAAAATAAATTATGTCCACCAACTTGATTTTGTCAAATGGAAATACGTGTTTTCTATTTCACTTTCTGACTCTGCTTTGAATTCTGAGTAAATCTCATGTACCATGTCCTATACCTAAGGTCAACAGATCTCGAGGAATTTACAATTGAACGTATCAACAATTAAGACCGTATCCAGGAAGGCGGACTTTGTTTTCTGTCAAGAGGAACAGAAAGAAGGAATGCCAGGAGTTATTGATTTAGTAGCAGCTGAAGGCCGTTACCACAAAGGCTGCTATTCGAAATTTGTACAAGTTCCAAGTGAAGATAGTGCGCCTCCGTTAAACAAAAAAGAATTGGCATTTGAGAAGCTTTGTACGAAAATCGAAAGTGGTAAAGAATGTCAATATTTATCATCAGAAATTTCAGAACGCATGTCTTTAATACTTGACGGAGATGATGGATGCACTACACAGTACCTAAAAAACTTGTTCAGAATTTTGGGAAGAATGTAGTAATAAAAAATAGTCAAAAGTAACCTTCTATCGCCTGCTTTCGCGAAACTGTGAACAATACAATCCACAAAAATTGGCACCTTGGTCTAGATAGTCCCCTCTACTTTTGTACAGATTCAAATCCTGTATGTTAATCAAGATCGTGACCAACCCCTTTTAGTAGAGCTAACCTTATCTTAGATAAGAGCCAATCATGAACCAATCCTTTACCGGAGTTCCATCGATATTAAAACATCTTAGTCAAGATGTGAACTAATCCTTTAGCTGAGACAGACCGAGATGGAAAAAACCCTTTACTTTATTACGGAAACGAACCCTCCATTTAGCCGAGATTTGAACTTGACCACGCCTTAGTTTGGAAACGTGCTCTTTAGTGGTAATACACTTAGCCATACTGTTGAACTTCGATAGAATATTGTTCAACCTCAATTTGTGTAATTGAAGTTAAATTACTCTCTCAAGGTAGCAAGTTTTGGATGCTTTGAAGACATAAATACGATCCATATTCGGTGTACAAACGATATCAGAAACAAGAAAGTGATTTGCTTAGGATGGAGTTGTGCAACTGGTACCGTTAGGAAATGTAACACGAATATTTATTTTTTAAATAATCTGGGTGTAGTTTTATTATTGAATGTTTTACAAACATTCAATAATATTCGAGCTGTCATCCGTTATCTCATATGGTTACCAAGGACGTCTTCATTTTAGCGTTTGATGTAGTCTCCGCAGAAACCGAATTTTAAATTACCGCATTATTGAAGAAGGTTTTGAAAGTCAACGTTGTTAAAAAAATTTTAAATGATCGTTATAAGGGAGGGTTACATTACAATTACAAATTTTGATAATAATTGGATAGAAAATAATGGACCGGTGAAATAACTTCCATGGACTTGATCTACCCCGTTAAGATTTCTTTCTGTGGGAGTATCTGAAATAGAAATTATATTAAATACAATAATATGAAATTTTACTGTTGGTGTTACTTCTTTTTCAAATATTCACATTCATAATGAAATGAAGAATATCCTGAAGCGATGTGAGAGAAACAACGAATGTCAATTAGAAAGACTTGCTATTGTGTTCATTTGTTAGTATCTTGTTATTTGTTTTATTTTTGATCTTATGAATACAATCACGAATCGCAGCTTCCAGTTTTCAATTTTAAGCTGACCTCAAAAATTAGGTCGGTAATATTACGTTCGTAATTGCATGTCTCGTTCTTGCCCACTCTGGATATGTATTTAAAAAGACGTAGAAATTACTTGTAATTGTCTCAGAATCACATTTTTATCGATAATATGGTTTATAAGAGGGCATTTGGTAAGTCAGTGACTTACTGAATTTCCCGCGCAGTATTTTTAAATGCAACACTGCTTCCGTCAGCTGTCGTCTATTAATAGACTATTGTCAAATTTTGAGCAAAGTGCGTCATTTAGATTCTTTGACAACCACTGAAAACAGCCAACCTCGTGAGTTTTAACGAAAATGGAAAAAAGTTAATTTGGTGTGCTGATTAAGCATTATATTTTGCGTAAAAAAAAAACATCACCGAAACCAAGTAAAGGCTTGTTAAATGCTATGGGGAATCTGCACCATCAATTTCTATGGTCAAGAAGTGGTTTACTGAGTTCAGTTATGATCGTACGAGCACAAGTTGCGCCGAACGTTCAGGTCGCCCAAAAGAGGTCGTCAGGCCCGAAATCGTCCATAAAATCCATGGAATGATGACGGACGATCGGAGAATGAAAGTGCGTGAGATGGGTGAGGCTGTAGGCATCTCAACTGAGCGCGTACATCACATTTTACATGAATATTTGGAAATGAAAAAGATGTCCGCGCGATGGATGCCGCGATTGCTCACACATGACCATATACTCTACCAAGAAACAATCAAGAGAGTGGATTTTTCCGGGTGAACGTGCACCAAAGAAGGCCAAGGTAGGACTGTCGGCCAATATAGTCATGGCCACAGTTTTTTGGGATGCACGCGGTGTCATTCACATCGATTACGTTTAATAGGGTAAAATGATCACCGGTGAATATTATTCAGAGCTTTTGGATAGATTAGATATTGATTTGAAGCTGCTGTTCCATCAAGACAATGCACGAGTGCATAAGTGTGTAGCCACCATGGCAAAAATTCATAAATTAGGCCTCATGCGACTATTTCCTGTTTCCAAACCAGATGAAATGGCTGGACGGTAAGAGATTTGGGGCGAATGAAGATGTCATCAGCACTGAAACAAACGCCTATTTTGAGGGCCTCGAGAGACCCTGTTATTTGGATGGAATAAAAAAATGGGAAAAATGCTGGACTAAATGTATAAAGCGAAAAGGAGACTATGTTGAGAAATAAAATGCTTATTTGCAAAAAGTCACTGACTTATCTAACTGCCCTCGTAGAAAAACATAAAATAAGGATTTAGATGCTCTAATGTTAGTCATCAAATATTTATAAGATATACGATTTAGTTGGATATCTCTACAATATAATTATTTGTATCGATGTTCAAGCTTGACTTTATAATAATTGTACAACAAATGTACGCATCAATTAAGAACTTATACGCACAAATTAATGATATAATTACTTGTCAAAAGTCTATTTGTAGAATTGTTACATAGGTATGTATGTAACGGTAGTTACTTTACACAAGAGTTAATTTACAAAATAACCAATTTCATCTAAAAGCTTCTGTAACTAAAATTGATAGATGTAGTAATTAACGCTCGTATCTTTGTGTAACTACATTCGTAACAAAGCAAATAGATGTGATAAATTACAAATTTCGTACACAAAACTGTATTATGCAATTCAATACTATTTCATTACATTAAACAACAATAAACTGTGACGTTTAATAACATTTGAATGGCAGTGAATTATTAAATTTTAAAATTTATTTGCAGAACGCCATACTAAAAGCTTTATTTTATATAATTTTACTTTAAACAAGCACAACAGAATTTTTCGTCGAGTTTTCATATTTTATTAACACATTAACTAATCCTTTTAATTCTGTCATTAATAATGCCTACGATACCTATGCTTGTTATCGAAAGGTATGGATATTGTATATCTTACAATACACGATTTAAAACCTAAAAAAGATATTTGTACCTATGATTTCAAATCGTAAAGGTCTATATTTTCCTGTTTCAGTCCTGTATAGGGAGGAAGCTTATCGTTTTATTAAACATTTTGAAAAACTAAAAAAAAATGCCCAACTACTTTCATAACTTTCATAACATTATGATTTCGAGAAAGAATTATCCCAAAATTTTTGTATGTTATCAAATACATATCACCAGAGAAGATCTTGACAAAAACATCAGAGATTTTTCATATTTACATTTACAGATATCATCAACGTTAAATAGAGATGGTAGGGATAAGGGATAAGAAGGAAACTAAAGAACTTGTAAAGATCCAGCTTAACTTTACTAAAATTTATGTAATTAATTCTTTTTTTAATTGCCCTACAGTAATCAAGTTAGGTAAAGTTGTTTAAAATTAAAACCCATTACAAAAGATTTCGCGGTATTGCATCATAAATAATTAATTTCAATCCCCTTCGACGTAGATATTAAACAGCATAAAATGCTCTTACGTCTGAGAACCCTCAGCCAATCACAGCCAGAGGACCTCTGCATAGAAGCTGGATCCTTCCACCGCGAATCAGCTATAAAACCGCGAAGCTACCGGAAGAAATCCTACTTCCTACTGCTTTTTCCGCGACTACTATTTTTTGCTATTTTTGTTATTTCGCGACTCCGCTATCCTGACGCGCTCGGGTCTCCAACAGCCAGAACCGAGATCCAGACCGCGCGCCTGCCGTAGTTAGTTTCGTTGTATACGTCGCCGACCTGCCGATTACCGAATCCGTTAATCCTGAACCATCGTGCATCTTTAGTCGCATTACTTCGCCGCCGTCACCAGTAAATCAGCACTATATAATCAAACTGCTGATTGCATACGCTAAGGTTAACAGCACCTAAGTTTTATTGCACCACTTTTCTTAAACATTCACCAGACGCCTAGAGAAACAACGGGCTGTATAGCCGGAAGTTATCTAATCGTTCCAGCACACACTCTAGAAGTATACGTCGGGCTGTACAGCCTGAAGTTACCTTCTGCATTCATACACACACTAGAAGTATACGCCGGGCTGTATAGCCTGAAGTTACCTTCGGCCCACATATACACAAACCAAGACGTTGCTACTTCGGGCTAACGTCCAGAAGGCATCTTCCATTTACTGCAGCGGCAAGAAGCGTACTCGCCGAAATTCTACCGCTTCACCTAGAGATCCCTTTGTACAGCAGTCGACGGGCTGGACCCAGAATCTTATAAAGGGCTCTCCATTAACCAGATATTACACATACATTACACATCAAATACACCGACCAGATCCTGAGGAAAATTAGCAATACAAACAAGCGACGCCTTGACCTAGAGGTACTCTCAATACCAGAAGCCGCATTTGTAGAGACCACCCGCGTGACTCTCTAGATATATAAAGACGAACCCGTGGTGCGTCTACGTGAGAAATTACATTAAACGTACTCCTGCGTCTCGCAATCGCATGTAAATCACTTACTTGAAACACCTGCATTCCTTCGGAAACAATTCTCAGAATTGTTCAATTTAGTACACGCAGTCCTAAAAGGTCGTGTAAACTCGCCTCCGATTAATTCGTTTATAACAATTAATAAAGAAGCAATCTTTTAATAATAACTGACGTAAAAGATCGTGATAAACTCCGTCTTCCCTGTATTTGTTAGTTAGAATAAGTTTCGCTCATACGAAAAGTATACGCGTTTAACAAAAACAGACGTTTTTCTAATAATAAAGAATTAATACGTTTATTTCCGGGCATAATTAAATGTTAGATATTCATTCCATTACTGTAAATACGTTCTCCATTAATTAAGAAATCCTGAGATCAGCCTGTTTAGTTAGGGTAGATAATTAAACGCGTACGTACGATTTGCATTTAAAACATGTAAATATTAACCTGTCCTGTATAAAGCATTCCAAGTACTGAGCTCATATCCAGTCAGTCTGAAAGCCAAATCACGTATAAGAATAGTCATGCGCACCAAGGTTACTTTAAATTATTGATTTTCTCTTTGACCTGCTTAAAGACACCAACTCAATCGTTGCCCCGGCTTATCTAATATATAGAATTTTACACAGCGCCACCTGAACAAATACCAGGTTACCGTGTACAGGGCAGGCCTGAACGGTCGTAATAAACAAAATTAAATCGTCATTAGTAGGATTTTTGGGTCATAACACACCAGCAATTGAACCACAATAACTTATATTTCCACAGAAACGGCTCAGGATCCAGTAATAACCACTACCGTCCACGAGGGACCAGCCAAACGGGTGCTACCAACCAGGACATCCCGGGTAACACCAAATAAGATTTGTTTTGTTGTTGTTGATAATTTATCTCATTTAAGTTAGATTTTTTTAGTTTTGTAAAAAATAGGTAATATACGTTTAAAATAGTTTTGTTGTATTATTCAAAGTGTACAGTGTTGAGCCCCAAGATACGAACCACCCCCGTCTTGTTAAGACAAGACCCGATTTGAGCTAGACCGAGGCAAATTAAATTAAACCCTTTTAATTTAATCATTGTAAAAGAAAGGGCGTTACAAACTTATTCAAGTATTTCCCATTCTTGAAGAATTAAAAACGAAATAACTAGCTCTGAAGCTCTTCCACTAAAACCTAACGTACCGTTAAAGCTCACTGCTGGTGAAATTGGTTCTCCACATATAAACTTGCGAAACATATTCCCTTTCCATTACAGCCTCATCGCATAAAAAATTCAGCACATTTCATTTAAAAAATGCGTATTTTCAATATGCAGGAAGGTGACACAATGGTCATTTTTGACGTTGCTTCACTATTCACGAAAGTTTCTTTAAAAGAAACCATTGAATATATTTTTCCAAAGGATCTAATATTTCTGTTTCAGCATTGTGTTACCATGTTTAGGCTAATTAATTCCTGAAACAAATAACACCTTTTTTAGGGTTTACCTACACATACTGAGAGATATCTTCACTGACCTCAAAGGATTAGTGTAAATGATGCTCTAATATCAACACTTGAATATTTCGTTTCTTATACGAGAGAGATTCGAAAATATGAATGCGGCTTAAAAGTAAAGTACCCTCATTTTTCAAAATTCACAAAAATGTCATTTTAAAAAGTTGTTTAGAATTGAAAAAATATGTCAAATATGCAATTTCCCCAGCTTATCTAAAAAAATGTCTACGACGTTTTTCCTTTGTTTTTTCTATCCCTGTATTTTTCCGGAAACAAAATATTTCGGAGGTAAGTTATTTTCTAATGGAACAACAATAGTGATAAGTGGCAAATTAGGTTGTTCTAAATTATCCCTAAAAATACCTGAATTATTGTATCCTGAGGAAAACTACATATTTCTTCAAGGTTATACCTAGCAAATGTGTAGGAATTATAGATAACGTCAAAACATTTAAATTTTAACATTTTGGAAAAACTCTTTATGTACCTTCCTGAAACGTTGAGTTATAATAAATAAAAGAATCTTCAAATTTCAAGAAAGAAGTTTTATTCAAAATATTGGAATAACCTACAGTAATTGATAATGGAACAAACGTAAATCAAAAGCGCGAAAAAAAGATACCTATACTATTATCATTCAATGTGGTACCCACCGTTCTCTATGCAAAGTATTGTACGATTGTACATTTCTCAACATTTGCTGTTCGAATAAAATTTCTAATTGTATTTTCCAAATATTGAATATCTTTATAAACTTTCTCATTTAAATATCCCCATAGGAAAGAAAAATTCCATTGGGGTGATATCGAGCGATCTTGCAGGCGATGGATTGTTGGAATATCTTCCTATCCAGCGATTAGGAAATTTTAGGTCCAGCCATGTCTTTACTGCCACCGTTGAATGAACAGATGCGCCATCTTGTTGGAAAAACATGTTGATTCTGGTTCTCAGAGGAAGATTATCCAAATAATTTGATAAACATATCTGAAGCATATTTAAATTTCTCGCAGAATTTAAATTTTCGATAAAAAATTCTGGTCCCACAATTTCATCCTTTAAAATTCCACCCCAAACGTTGATTTTAAACGAATATTGATCCCAGCATTCGATCTTAAAGTTAGGGTTTTCATCTGCCCACCATCTATAGTTTGGCGAAATTACGATACCTTCTGAAGTAAAACTCGATTCGTCAGAATAAAGAATTTTTCTAGAAAAATATTCATGATTCTCTATTTCTACTTGGAACCAAAAAGAAAATTCTAACCTTGCGTCTGAGTCTCTTTCCTGGAGGGTATGAATACATTTGGGTTTGTATGGCTTGAATTAATTTAATGGCATAATTCTTTTAATTGATCGCTGTGATAACGATGTCCTGGGATTCTGCACAGAAGATAGAACAACATTCATAACATTGTCATAATTACTAGTTACATTTCTTCTGTGTTCTGTTTTATATATATTTCTAACAGATCCACTATCTTTAATTTTTTTTATTATTTTTGCAACTGTTGCATGACTAATATTTTTATCGGTGTGTCTTGCATTAAACATATCTGCAGTCTCGCGAGAAGTTTGATAATTATCACCATACACTAAAACAATCTCAACTTTTTCTTGGACACTTAACTTGCAGCCATTACAGTGAATAATTAGTTTTCAGACACCAGTGAAAATTAGACTAACAGCGATAAATGTCAAAATGATATTGTTGACTATTATCAATTTTTTTCTAAATCCTGGTTTGCAAAAAATCAAAGCGAAATAAGGAATAATGAGTACTTGTGAGAGACGTACTTGTGGTTGTAAATAAAGAAATCGATTTCTATTCATTTGCGGACAAGGATTTATTGATAAAATTGAAGTGTTCTGATGTTGTCTATAACCCCCTCACATTTATTAGGGATAATTGTGAATAACCTAATTTGTTACTTATGGGGCAAAGCAAATAAAAGTTATGCTTTTTAGCGTATTGTTGTTCCATCAGATAATAACTTACCTCCGAAATTTTTGTTTCCCGTAAAATTCAGGGGTGGTGGAAAAAAATGGAAAAACATATTTTTTTTCAGAGAAGCTGGCTGAAATTTCGTATTTGACATATCATTTCAATTCTAAACAGCTTCTTCAAATAATATTTATTTTGAAAAAAAAGGTACGGTACTTTACTCTTGAGTCGCATTCACATTTTCGAATCTCCCTGGTATAAGAAACGAGATATTCAAGTGTCGATATAAATAAATTAAGATACCTTGAGGGACGAAAAATTATACAATAATGGTCAAATACTAATTAAAATATGTGTGAAAATTTTTAAAACTATACTACTTTAACGTCAGGGTCACAATGACGTGGTTTTGAGTTACTTGAGAATCTTAATTCGATCCCAATTTTGAGCAAAGGATTTTCGGTATTGGAGACTAACATCTTCATCTCCAGTTCGTGTTTAACTTTAAAATAGGCCATTTAATTTTTTTATATAAATTATAAAATCATCAAAATAATGTGTATTGCATATGGTTATAACAATTCTATTAAAAACCTTAAAAACGCTAAGTTTTAACCAAAAAGCATAGTGTTAGTGATCTGTAGTAGAAAATTCGTATTTTTGTACACTCACACCACACACACGCATGCACGAAACCACCCACCCACGCACGCACTCACGTACAAACGCACGCACGCACACACACACGCGCACATACGTACGTACACGTACACACATGCCGATACGCACTCTCGCATGCAAGCACGCATAATTCCAGGGTTCCACATTTCCAAGGTTTCACAATATCAAAGTTACTCAAATGTCATTGAGACTATTGGAACGTCTCCAGGTCTCATAATTCAGAAAGTGGGATCTTCTAATTCTAGTACACCAAAATTTTTAACTGAGGTCATGCAGAAAACATGTTAATGTTTTTATTTATATGGCTTGCTTTATGAAGATAAACGGTTTGATTATGTAAGTGCAATAAGCGTATTTATTCAGATATATGATATGGTTTAGGAAAAAAGTTACCCCAAAACCAGTAGTTGTCGACCATATTTGAGATTTTCATGTCTTCGACGTGGTTGTCGTTACCGTAATTTTCGTTCAGAAAATTCTTTCCATCATCGTTAGAGTCGTCTACAACTAAAGTCACAGTGTTGACAATGATGACTTCAGAGTTGGTCAATTCCAGTAGTATCGGGTACTGATATTTATAGAAGAAGATGAGGAAATAGTAAGTAACTGAGACGGGCTAGAATAACCGGAACAGCTTGAGGCGTTGGAGTAGGTAGGATAAAGGGATGTGGCGTAAAGTCTAAACAGAAATCAATTACCTTAGATGATGGTGATAAGTTGATTACATCAACCTGAAAAAAAAATGAAGAAATGAAAATAGTGTCTTTGCATATGATCGTTTCAGAAGAAGATGGTAAAATTTATGGAGATGTTTTTAGTGTTGTACTCGCTTGTAGAAGCTGTTGTACGGATAGTATGAATTTTTTTCAGGATTACGATAATGCCTGACGTATACAATAACGTACTTAGACTTGAGTGAGAAGGTGTTTTTGTTAATTTTGGTGAATAAGCTAATTCAAGCAAATACCAATTATGACTTGTAGATATAAGAAAAAAAAATTTTTTACTGCAGTTCAGAACCGCAGATATGTTTCTGTTACCACTTCCCGAATAGATGTGTTTTGTGTGTGTTCGGTCACAGAAAAATATGACACCATCACACAACACGCATTGCGAGTACACGTGCTTGTAGAATAAAGCACCCAATATCTTCGATCGATGTGTGGTTGAAAACTTGTAACTGTTTGTAGGTCCGGGCGTTATTCGTCGTGAGAATAAGTCTGAAACTAAGTACCAAAAGGTGCAGGATAGATTCTTGTTTAAAAAACGGGATGTGGTACCGAATATATCCTCCACTTATAAATCATCACGTGATACAATGTCCGTATAAGCTCGTCGATTATACCATGATAACTCCATCACACAGTGGTGGCAAACCGTTACCTACTGAAGCCAAGATACCCAAATTAATAATGCATTACCAACGTAACACTGTAGACAAACCCGATAAATTTCGGCCTTGTAACGTCCCCTATCTGGAAAAGTGTAATTTGAACTTATTTTCAAGAATGCAAATTCAAGAACAAAACAATCGCTAAGTGATTTCTCTTGACTTTACTGACAACAATGTTACTATTACTCAAATTAATTGCTTGCCTTAAATTGACTTTCCTGGCAATAATTAAAATATTAGAATTTATTTACAAGTCTGATAATTAATTACTCGCAAACCTCAAATCTTATCAAACCAATTGGCCGTCTAGTGGTAGGTACGTTGTGCTATTTGAATTAGATAGGCTGGATGAGGTGAAGTGTTGCATCGCGTGGGGCAGGTAAAAAAATGAAACTACTCAAATTGAAATTAACGAGCTTTGCGCAAGGATGGTTAAACCCGTTAATGTACTGTTGTAGGAAAAAACCACCAATAAAACCCACTTTATTCATAAATAAGTAATTGCACAAGTACAGTAATAAATCAAATAACATAAAAAACAATGAAAGGATTAAATATACAACAAAACACCATTAGATCAGGTTAAAGTGCGTACAAAATTATAACACAACAAAAAATAAAAAGCAGTTTGACTTTACATAAACACAATAAAGAATAAACGGTGAAATCGCACCCGCAATTATGTCGTAAATAAATCAGAATAAAAATTGTAATACCAAACACCTCTAAAACCAATCATTTGAGCCTTTAAGTAAATAAGCAAATAAAGCAATAAGGCAAATTTCGGTACATATAAAATATAACAACAGTAAAATTTCACAGGTGATAAGGTAAACGCAAGGACAAACAAAAATATATGTGAGAAATTTACACCTTCACAATTGTTTAGTGAATAATAAAGCACAAAATACATAAGTAAAATTACAATAAATTACATATAAACAGAAATCAGTTTCAACGCAAACGATTCTACTTGAAGAAACGGACACAAAAGAAACTCATTAAAATAAAGCCTCACAAAAGTAAGTAAATAAATCATAACATCGTGACCGACATATAAGCTGAGTGCGTTAGAAAAATACAGCGCCCCTTTCTAAGGTAACCCATTCATCTATACAACAATAAAAACAATAAAAATAAAATTCGAGGTGTTTAATGGTCATCTGGACCCGGGAGTATGTAAACACTCGGCAATTTCCTATTACAATTATAGCCAAGGTGTATCCTGTACCCGCTCGCCAGGCCTACCTCTACACAAATATAAATATAAACAACAAACAACAATGCTCATTCACCCAAATAAGAGTGAGGGAGCCCTGTACTGTCTTTTATTTTAGCAGATTTCACCTTCGCAATGCAATGTTCGATTCTTAATACGTTACATAGGCTTGTACAATTATTTGCCGTGATCTTTCATTTATACAGAAATACCTACTTACACTTGAATACATTCCCTTTAGTTAAACACTTTATCACCAATACGACGAGTTAAGCTACGCGGTTTAAAACTAGGCGCCGCGGCGATTAATTGTAGATTAATTTTTTGCAAAATTTTAGATTAAAACACACTAAAAGGAAAAAACAAATTAGCGTTTTAGTTTTGCTAAAAGGTACACGGCAAAATATTTATAGACCAAACGGTTTACAAAGGGAGTTTCTAATTAAAACAGTAAAAGAAATCCGGCTCAATCAAAATTTTAACAGCAGCTGCCTTTTTATCCGATTTCAAACTAACTATATTTACCCCCAAAAATCAACCGTCGTTATTGCAAGTAATAATAAAAAAAGAAACAAGAAATTATTTCGTGAGAACAATTTTCACATTCCTAACAGAACGAAATCTTAATTTTAAAAATATGCATTCGTCCGTAACAAACCCTACATTTAATCTCAAATTTCCTAGTGCCAAACAAAGACGCCTTTTATATATTTTTGGTCCAAGCAAGGTGCCTAGGGCACAGCCGTAGATATTCCTAGGATTCGGGACTATGATAAAACTTCAGGTTAGTAATGTTATAATTCCCCTTGATAGAATCCATCTCTTCATCCAACAGTCGGTACACATTCGGGTAGCGTTTGGCTATAATACGAAAGGGGCCGGAATATAGAGGGAGGAACTTTGATGTTTGTTTCCTGGAGGCGTTCAAAATATTACTTTCCTTAATTAAAACGTAATCGTCGATACACAGTCTGTCACCTTGGTGTTTGAAACCTCGTACTCGCGCTCTTGCACTTCTATCCAAATTCTGAATGACTATTCCAAATCAGCTCCGGCGATTCAGCGGCGGAGATGGGCAACATGTTTCCCAGGTAAGTGGCAACACGATCCTTCGAACGCGGAACATTTACAATATCACAAGGGGGATAACCCGTTCTCAAATGGGGGAACGATACGAAATAGACATTCTATATCTTTAACGTGATTAGCTCAAAATTAGCGTACAGTATTTCTTCAATCGAAAATAATACCCAACAATTCCTTTCCTGTGACCGTATGTAGTAATTCTGACACGTGAAGGACTCCACTAACAAATCCAATACCCTAATGTTCGCCTTCTTCGCTAAGTTGGTACAATTCAACCCCGACGGCCAACTCGAAAATATCGGACTGTAAGTAGAAGAGTTTCGAAGAATCTGGAAAGGATACCATCACCGTATTCAAAAATAATCCTTTTGGTTTGTTCAAATTTTTGTTGTTCCCGTCTAAGGAACTGTCGTATTGAAGACAATTGCTCGGGATCAGATTTAACGCCCCTAGTAGTTATGTCACAAACATGTTACCTCGGGCAATAAAAAAAGGTTTTTCTAATATTTATGTTCATATTGGCCTCCTTAAATCGAACAAAGAGTTTCCTACGATGTTGTATATGATCACAAAATGATTCAGATGCAACCAAAAGGCCATCAATTGAATACCAATTAGCGTAATTCGGGCGCTAAAATCACATCCCTAGCTCTCGAAAAAACCCTCATTTTCCCCAGGGTCGGTTCCCGAAGAGCGAGAGGGGATCGCATTAGCGATCCAAAATCGCGGAGGTAGGCTAAAAGAAGGTAACGATGCCGGTAACTTCCTATCAATGTTTACAGGTCCGGTATGAACAGACTCCCCATAATGATTGGGGGGCAAGGGGATATCGACGCATAATCTCGTACAAAATAACTACCTCAGAGGTGGGAGGGTCAAAAAGGCGATAGTCATTAATTTGTTTTAGAAAATATTCGGCTAAAGACAAGCTTCCTTCTGGGTGATAACGCATGTTATAGAGTTTATTGCGTTCAATGACCTGTATCTCGTGTGACCAAAAATACGACAAAAAGATTCTCTTAAACGAACCGTAATCTCGCCAATCGGCCTCAATTATCTACGTCCAACTTTGAGCACCAGCTTCTAGACACGTTTTTGCCGCTCTCAAGTAATCCTCACCCGAAAAATGGTACGATTCCGCAAACTGTTCAAATTTACGTAAGAAAACAACGGGATGCACCCAATGGTTACCGCGAAAAATTGGCCGCTCCAATTTTAAAGGGAACCTAGTTTTATTAGGTAGCGCAATCAAAATATTGCGACATTCCGTACCTGAAGAGCTAACATCAGCGTTTTGAGAAGCTTGTTCATAATCAGGGAGTGTATTGCCATCTCCGTTCACTTCAGGCGGGGTGGAGGTAATAAAACGTATAGAATTACTATTTCTAACACTAAGTGACTGACCTTGACAAAAAACCGATAAGGATGCTTTGTCCGCAGATAAGCCCTAACCCTGTACACCATTTGGACCTCCTTTTAGGGGTGTAGTGACTAGCTTCTCGATGGTCCTCTGCATCACAGCGCTCTGCTCGAGGAGAGTTTCCAGCAATCTTTCTTGATTCCGTACAAACTTCATTGGACCTTCCAGTTCGACGTTTTTAGAGCTGCAATCTGCTGATCCCGTCACCAGGTTATGTCCATTATCGACACCTTGATGGATACCGTACATATCTACTCCAAGAACTTCCGACGTCCAGAATTATTCCCATAAACAAACAAAAATTGGTATTATCTTAGTTACATGTATGCAACTTTAAACCGTGAATAATAGTATTAACCTGAAAGTAAGGGTGACCAATTTAATTAAGCCACCGTCCGACAGGTAGTGCTGCTTAATTAAAACAGTGCAATTGCAAATTTTAGCAAAAGGAAAAAATATATATAGCTCTCTTGCTAACAAGTAAAGTTTGACACTTAGTGTAATTAGCATTAAAAGAAACAAAAAGAAATCTTTTAGGCTATTGAAATCCCAATTACTGAGAATTTATTGCAAAGTGACAAGCTCCACAATTCAATAAATCAGAAATGTCGGTTGTATGACTAACAGCTCACTATTTCCATTGGGGCAAATTGGCTTAAAAAAACTATGTAAAATTTCTTTTTAAATTTGTATTATCTAAATGGAAAAACATAGCTGTCTGCAAGTACAGATAATAGGCACAACACAACATCTCAAAGATCGGTACCTACAATTAGCTAACTTGAAGGTAACGGGTTTCAAGCCTTACATGCACATCGTTAGTATTTTTAATTTATATATCAACGCTTACATACTTCGATATTCCTGAGAATGCCAAAGGCGGAAGTTACGCACTTGTACCTCTGAGGCCTCAAGCGGTTCACCATAAATAAACATTCACCCTTCCCCAAAATATGTTACACAACCAGTATCAATTATCAACAAAAAAGTCTGGAAAAGTAATAATATTGTGGTGTAATACACTAAAATCTAAATACTAACTACTATTAAATAATACAACTGTCCTTAACAAAATGTTGTAACTTAATAAATCAAGTAGTCAACGCTTTACAGATTATTTGCAATTTGTAATTAATAAAATTTGTGCACAATAATTACATCAACATCTTTCTTAATATGTTTTATTTGACTTATAAGGAAATTGTTTCCCCCTTACCCTTGACAACAGACGTTAATAAGTCTTCACCCTCACAATACATATTTATCATAAAAAAATTAATGGTTAAAAAAAGCTAAATTGATTTGTTCAAATTTATAAATTTAAACCTTCCCTTTTCATCATTTTTTTAATTTTTAATTAAAAGTTGAAAAGTTACTATAATAAAAACGGACAAGAAATAAACACGCTGCTAATGCAACACAACCCTATCTTGGTCACGCGGCACCACTCTGTAACGTCTAACAGGTATCCTATCTTGAAAAGTGTAATTTGAAGTTATTTGCAAGAATGCAAATTCAAGACGTGATTTATCTTGACTTTACTGACAATAATGTTACTATTACTCAAATTGAATGCTTACCTTACAATGGATTTCGTGGCAATAATTAAAATATTAGAACTTATTTACAAGTCTGATATTTAATTACTCGCAAACCTCAAATCTGATCAAAAGAATTGGATAACTAGTGGTAGGTACGTTGTGCGATTTGAATTAGATAGACTGGATGAGGTTAAGTGTTGCATCACGTGGGGCAGCTAAAAAAATGAAAATTACTCAAATTATAATTAACGAGCTTTGAACAATGATGGTTCAACCCGTTAATGTACTGTTGTGGGAAAGAACCACCAATAAAACCCACTTTATTCATAAATAAGTAATTGCACACGTACATTAATAAATCAAATAACACAAAAAATAATGAAAGGGTTAAATATGTAACAAAACACCATTAAATCAGGAGTAAATTATAACATTAAGAAAAAAATAAGTAAAAAGCAATTTAGCTACCCATAATCACAAAAAAAGCCTGTAGTCACACCCACAATTGTGTCATAAATAAATCAGAATAAAAATCATAATATCTCTAAAACCAATCATGCCGGTATTTAAGTAAATAAGGAAATAAAAAAGTAAAGCAAATTATTGTACATATAAAATATTATAACAGTAGAATTGCACAGGTGATAATAAGGTAAATGCAAGGACAAACAAAAAAAATAGGTGAGAAGTTTACACGTACACGATTGTTTAGTGACACTAACAAAGCAAAAAATAGATACGTAAAATTACAATAAATTACGTATAAAGAGAAATCAGTTCCCAGGCAAACAATTCTACTTGAACAAACTGACACAAACAAACTCATTAAAACAAAGCCTTACAAAGGTAAGTTGTAAATAAATCGTAGCATCGTGACCGATATACAGTTTGAGTGCGTTAGAAATATACAGCGCCCATTTCTAAGGTAACCCATTCATCTATACAATAATAAAACAATAAAATAAAATTCGAGGTGTTTAATGGTCATCTACACCCGGGAGTATGTAAACACTCGGCAATTGCCTATTACAACTATAACCAAGATCTATATCCTGTACCCGTTCGCCAGGCCTACCTCTACACAAATATAAATATAAACAACAAACAACAATCCTAATTCACCCAAATACAAGAGTGAAGGAGACCTGTACTGTCTTTTACTTTAGCAAATTTCACTTAATGAACCCACGTGCGAATGAAATACCTTGGCAAGGCAATGCTTGATTTTTAATACGTTACATAGGCTTGTGCAATTATTTGCTGCGAGCTTTCATTTATATAAAAATACCTACTTACATTTGAATATATTCCCTTTAGTTAAACACTTTACCACCAACGCGAAGAGTTAAGCTACGCGGTTTAAAACTATGCACCGCGGCGATTAATTATAGATTAATTTTTAGAAAAATTTACATTAAAACATACACTAAAAGAAAAGAACGAATTAGCGTTTTAGTTTTGCTAATAGGTACACGACAAAATATTTATAAACCGAACGGTTTACAAAGGGAGTTTCTAATTAAAACAATGAAAGCAATCCGGCTCAATCAAAATTTCAACTTCAACAACCTTTTTCTCCGATTTCAAACTAACTATATTTACCCCCGAAAATCAACCCCCGTTATTGCAAGTAATAAAAAACAGAAACAAGAAATTATTTCGCATTCCTACCAGAACGAAATCTTAATTTTAAAAATGTGCATTCGTCCGTAACAAACCCTACATTTAGTCTCAAATTAGCTAGTGCCAATGAAAGACGTCTTTGATTGCAGTGTGTAATGACGTAATTAATTATTAAACTGGTGACATTTTTACATAAAAAATGTTCACATGAGCATTTCCATTGATTCGTTATGCCCCTTCAGTAAAGCAGTTTTTAAGCGTACACCTGCTAGTTAAACCCCATGTGTTTTTCAATCCTTAGCCAAATATCAGTTACATATGTTCCCATATTTCTTACGTAAAAGTACATAAAATAAGATATTCCGAAAACATTAGCAAATTACGACGTATTATCAAGATATTAAAAATCCACTAAACATCTTTTCTATCGCGGTAACAATTGCCATAAAACAAACGTTTATTACAATAACAAAATTTTTGCGGTCCGCTACCTACAGCCTTCGAGGCATCGACTTTCACAAAGGATTTTTGATAAAAGGAAAGCTATGAAATTGACGAAATAATATCTAAGTAATTAAGTATCATACTACATGCATATCAGTCAAAATGCTTATACTCAATAGGAGTATAAAAAACAAGTGCAGAAAATTATTTATTATATCATTACAAGAGTCGATTGATAATAAAAGACACGATTATTATTTTGCAGGGTCTTACTTCAAATATGCTCTAAATAATTTCCTTCTTCAATAAGACACTCGAAAGTCGCAGTTTTGGAAATCAGGTAAATACGGCGGATGTCCTATTACTTTTATATTATTTAGAAACTAAAACTGCCGTATGGGATAATGCACGCTCATGGTGCAGCATAGTTCCCTTCTGTGGAAATTCACTGAACGCTTCAGGTAAACTTTGTTCAGTGCACTATTTAGCGGTAACTGCCTTTGCCCATGCAGTATGTTTGACGTTACTAATCTTGTACTTCTGAAGCAAACCGCATATATAACTTTTATCATGCCTGATTACTTATTGGTGATTACTTGAGTTTGCGCGTCCTAGTGAATTTTGGAAAAAAACTGGTGTCCGGCATTATTTAAAATAGAAGTTTCATGGCTATTCTGATACTCTGCTCTTGGAAGTTACAAAAATGACGCGGCACAAAAGGACTAACCAGTTTTTAACCAGATGATCGCGAATGATTAAATTAAACTGAGGCCGAAAATATCAGTTTTCAGGTCTCTTAACTCTAAACATTGTTTTTTTTAAATATAAAAAGTGTTTGTGCGTGTGTGCGTCTGCCTGTTGGGGGCAATATATAAAAGTTTTAAATGCTCATAATAAGTGTTGTCAGAAGCGGTGTGATGGAGCGACAGAATGAGACAAGCATGCCCAACCCATAAGGATTTAAAAGTACAAGGGAAATACGGTTGCAGCAATAAATTGGGAAAGAAGTTTTGATGTGGACTTCGATTTTAAGTCAAGAATAACATAAGAGGATTTGTAAACGATGTTGAAATTATCAGATGTACTCTAGTTCATCATATAACATGGCAAGTAAATGAAGAACCACCAATGATGGAAAACGCGATTGATACAATTTTGAAAACCAGCATCGCAATACAAATAATCAATGGTGTTAAGAGGAACTTTAGCACAAGCTAGACAAATCATGAGGTTGGAATGCTGAAAAATATGATTTTTAAATATCTGGAACATAGAATATGAAAAAGCAAACTAGTCAAAAACATAAAAAAGAAAGAACATCAGAAGATATAAGATTTGAAACGATCGCAGGAGGAAAAATCAAAAAACCCAAGATCCGTGCAGCATATGGTCCAAACGTAATGTTTATAAGAACTAGGAAAGAGAAAATTGCAGTACAAAAAAAAAGATTCAAGTGGAAGGAACTAGTAGGAGAGTAGAATGATCCTTATGCTCGGAAGCAAATATTTTGAAAAAGCAAGAAGTAATACAAAAAAAAACAGAAGAAAAAATATTAACCAAAAACTTGAGGACTGAAACCGGGATAATAAATGGAGAGACACCAGGAGCAACATCAAAGAGGCTAAACTCAGGGTGAAGGTAATTGACACAATATTTAGAGAAAAATGAAACTGAAAACAATATGAGTAAAACAACAGATGCAAATATAATGGGAAAAGGAGGTATGGGCCGGGTAGAGATAAAAACAAATGACTCAATGCAACCGAAACTCTACAGAACATTTACGACGTATATTTATCATATAGTATTATATAAGTTAATTAATTTTAATTCAATCATTGAATAACGATATGTAGGGTGGGCCACCCAACCGTTTACTTCTATGCGCACACGAACCATTTTCTCAAATGACAATTTCACCTTGCTTAGCATTTGAGCGGTTATGGTTTGAAATGAGTTTTCAATTCTCTGTATAATATCATCTGTAGTCGATTAGGTATATCGTAAACAATATGCTTAATAATAAAATACTTATCTTTTTTGGGGTTTTTAATGGTGTATTTTAAATTATACAATCTAAATGTTTCGACAACACTTACAGTTATCTTCGTCAGTAGTAATATTTGTTAAAAATTGTTAAAGATGTTGTAAACAATTTTGTCAAAGTTGAAAAATTAAAACATGTTTTATTACGAGTGTTAATGGTGAAAGTTTACATTTTCAAATATGCTTAATATATCCCTACAATAAAGTCTAGACATGTCAGGTTCAGTAATCTTGCTGGCCAATTTTGTGGTTCTTCCTAGTCAATCCAACTATTTGTAAAGTGGGGAAAGTATCTATCTAGGAAACCTCGTAGGTTGGTATGATAATGCGTGAATACCCTATCCTACAGTACCACATTTACCGTCTAGTTTCCAAGTCAACAAAAGGTTCTGGCAAGTTGTCACGTAATAACCTAACATTTCCCCATTTCGAGGCATCAAAGGAGTGAGGTCCTATTGCTTTAATGCAAATAATTCCTGCCCAAACGTTTATAGACGATCGTTATTGGTGTTTCATTACTCGTAGGGACACTACAGTAGTGAAAATTTTTCCAGTTAACTAATCATTGTTATGAAGGTAGATTCGTTGTATGACATCAGAAAGTTAAAAAGTTTTCCTTTTCTTCGAACTTATATCTATGACTCACATACAAAAAAAGTCGGCTAACAAAATCTCCGTTGGAAGAGCTTGGTGCAACATAATGTGGTAAGGACGGTATTTATGCTCCGTCTACTAACATTTGTATTTTGACTTATTTGACGTTGACTTATATGTGAACCTTCAATAACTGCGCCAAAATATTAAACCCAGCTTCATCGCTTCCAATGGCAAATCTAACCCTTACTGCCTTCACGTACCCTTTTGCCTGGATGTTTTCTTTCTGGGTATTTTTGCGCATAAACCCGGAACTCTACCAAACAATCGTCTCCAATTGTCAATTCGTTCTTGCAAGATGTAATTCTTCAAGTTTAATATTTTATTATTACATTCGACAAATAAAAATCCAAATAAACAACCAAAGGTCAACCTACTGACTCACTACAAGTAACAAAATTAGGCATTCGTCAAAATAACAATAACAATCGCAATGTAGCTATCTCAGGGCGGCCATAGTTTCAAAATTATGTAACGTGATAAGCTGAATTACGTTTTGGACTGCATGTCTTAGTCAAAATTCTAAATAAGTTATAAGCTTAGAGATTTAGGCATAGGGAACCTTATTTCAATTAATAGGAAATAACATTCTAAAAAGCAGTAAGCAGTTAAATACAGGATGTTCCATTAATATAAGGAGGTTAGTTGGAATAAAAAACGCCTTAACATTATTTTATGACTACCCCGTGTAATATTTTAATGGAAATGTTAAACCACCTCATTCAACTGTGTGTTTACTGTACATTATCTGTGGTTACTTCATTCCAGTGCCAGTAATTATTACAAATTTGATTATTTGCTGAAGTTCTTAAATTTCAGAAGTTTTTAAATAATTGCAAAAGGATTGTGTTTAAGGAAATTTCTGAAACTTTCGTTAGTTTCATTTTTTTAAATAATTGTGGACTAGTTTGGGCTACCGTGCTAAGGTACTCAAGAACTCGTAGGAGGATGGATAGCGGGATATTGAATTGCTAAGGCTAAGGCTACCTTTAATTCTTTTATATGTGAGAGGAAAATAGTAACTAGGGAGATCATTCCAGAATTTAGAAGCCGTGTTGAAGAATGTGCATTGTACACGCCTGGTATTGGAGAACACCAACGCAGAGGTGAGAATTATACTCTAGAGGAGGTCGAATTTGGGCGTTATACTGCATAGTTGTCGGGAGGTAAAGTACTGCTTAGATCTGTACAAAAAGCCTATTTTACGAGCAGTTGCTTTGGTACAACAGCGATCACTACAACAAATAAAAAATTAAGGGCGATTGATTTGTAATATTAAAAAGGTAGTTCGCACCACGGTCTATCTCAGTAAGGTACAAATTTATGAAACTTACTATAATTGAGAACTCCTTTTGAATGGGTCGTCAGGGAGGCTGAGATATATCTGCAGGTGTAATCAGCATTAAGCATTTGTTTGTTAAGCGCCACTCAATCTATAGGTTTAATAAATAAAATACAACAAAAATTGAGTAAGTTATACCCTAATAGCATAAAAGGCAATCTGAATAAACACTAAACTAAACTAAATGTCTAAATAAAATACTTATCTTTTTTGGGATTTTTTAATGATGTACTTTAAATTATACAATCTAAACGTTTCGATAGCACTTACAGTTATCTTCGTCAGTGTAATGTTTGTTAAAAATTGTTAAAGATGTAGTAAACAATTTTGTCAAATTTGAAAAATTAAAACATAAACATAAGCCTGCTATTAGTATAACAGTTTGGGAAACATAAAGCCAACTATAAAATTTTTAGTAAAGAATAACTAGGTCATAAAATTATATATTATTAAACTGTCTCAAAGATGACAAACCAGAACACTCTCTACGACGAAAGCTAACAATGAAATTTGCCAGCCAAAGAACACATTTAACAAAATTTAATCGAGTTATGATGGAAGTGTAAAGTTGTGAAAAACTTCAATTTTAAAATGATAGAAGCATTCCCAAATCCAAACATTACATCAAATAAAATAACCCAGTTAAATCTAACAAAGAGATATCTTTATCAATAATTGGAAGTGTTATTAACAATGAAATGCACAATGCAGAACGTTCTTTGTAATTTTTAATTTCAATTTAATTTCAACTACTTATGTTAAATTATAGCGCTGTGGTAATTTAACATATAATTGGTAAAGCATTTGCTTCAAGGTCTAGGAAAAACACAGCAAAAAACCTAGACATACCAAAAGTTGAAAACAAATTAAAATCAAGGCGTATCATTATGCTCTTTTTTAATTATAAGATGCCAAAACCTATTTAAACGGAGATTTTCTTCTTGTCTATTAAAATTATTCGGGTGTTTATATATTTCAATAGCTTCACGTTGCAAACGAACATAATAATGGGTTTGTCTTGACAATATTTCCATATTGTCAAATTGAATGTCATGATTTAGATTATTATTATTATTATTATTATTATTATTTTCAAACTAAATGTCTGATTAATATCAGATACTAAAATTACTAAAGTCAACACAACTACATAAGCTTATAATCTATATTTACTTAAAATTCAAAATGCAATATGATCAACACTGTATTCAGTAATAATGAAACGTATACTGATCTATGTCAACAAATATTACAGTACTAAAGGTTATGAACTCATATGTTTTTATCTCAGAAACAGAAAACAGCTGTTCCTTTATAAACGTATCCAAATAACATTAACTGATTTGTTTGCTTAAACCTACTTTGCTTAAAAGGATACTTCTTACTTACTTTTCTTGTACTCAAAATAAAAATATTAACTTCGCCTTAAAATGCAACTGTAGTAGAATTTCATTTCCATTCGTAAGATAAACATACGATAAAGGTAATTTCTATTTATTAGTAACATACCAACAAACGAACTGTAGACCATATATGTAAGGTAATTTTCATGTCTTCCACATATCAATAATAGGAAAACTACAAACGCAGGCAAACTAACAGCAGGCGCACTAACAAACAGCGCGCAATAACGGCGCAAACCAAAGGCACCTCCATTCTTAATCGTTCAAGATAAAATTATATATCATCCACGCCATTTTATGTAACTTCATGACGTCACCACCTCTCCTTTGCAAATAGGAAAATCATTAAAATTTCAGGTTTTTCTTAACACAAGCGGTTTCCTTAATGTAGCGGCGTACCATTGTACCTATTAAATATAATATTTATAAAAATGTCAGTAGAAACCTTACATACCTTATACAAGGGAAGCAAAACCTAAACAAGATAACGTACTAAACTGGACGATAGAATAAACGGAAAAGGAAATTAATTAAGCTGCTCTGTTCGCATTTGCGCACAAAACAACAAAAACAGATGTTACTACATATATACACAGGAATTCGTAATTATGTAGACTAAAGTGAAAATATCGAAATACATTCCAAAATTTAATTATTGAAAGAAAAAAGATACCAACGTAATGTAAATATATTTACCAATAATAATACAAACTCAAAACTTAAATTAAGGTAACGATAGACAAGAATTGGGACGTTACAACACAAGACAACCCTGAGTTCTAGTTTTAGTAGCATTCGAGAATACGTTGAATGTCTATGTTGATTCAAATTGCCATTTCAGCTTTAACGTCTTGATTTGATCTAGAAGGTGGATTACCACTATGAGTAGACTGAGATGAACCACAATGTAGAGCGCGGTCGTCAGCAAAGCAATGGATCAGATTAGTTTTGAAGAAATAAGGTCATTTGTGTATAGCAGAAAAATTGTAGAAGCTGTAACTGATCACTATGGCATGCCAGCGTTAATGCTAACTTCTTTTGAAAAAAGGGCATCAGCTACGACACGTATTCGTTTTTTATCAAGGACACTAGAATCCCAGTTGATGACGGTATTATTTAACACAAACGAGGTGAGTTTGGTAATTAAACACTTATGCCAAACTGTAAAAATTTTCAAGGTTCTATACATATACTTCTACACCCATGGCTACAAATTTTAGCTACTTAACAGTTTGGGTAATAAATAGAGGATTTGGTGCCGTATGCTCAGTCATAGGGTAAAGTGGGCCAGGTTCATAAAATTATCGATTTGCCTTATTAACCAAAAAATATTTGCAAGTACCTGGATGTGTTCGCTTTAAAATTGGAATTGCTTCTTTCTGAAACTAATTGTTAAATACTCAGACGCCAACTTGTTTTTAAATATGGAATAAATAAGTAAACCATTGTACAATAAAGTTAAAAGAAAATTTATTACACAACCCATATTTAGTTATAACCTAATGAATACTTAATGTTGTGACTAATTAATGGAATCAGAATACATTATTCTTGGTCACACTGTAGATAACGAAATGGATGCCTACTGTGTCAGCGTTTTGGAAAATTGTTGCGTAATATTACTTCAGGTTAAAATAAATCTGGATTTGTATGCTTAATAATTCCCAAATGAATAAATTTCACTCTTGATTAATCGTACTGATACCGTAACGTGCAAGCATGCGAGCTTGCGAGCGTGCGTACGTGCGTGCGTGCGTGCGTACGTGCGATGCGTGCGTGCGTGTGTGCGTGCGTGTTTTCGTTTGATCCTCGTGCTAAAGCCGTGCTTGTCGATTGTATGTAATTGTAGGCACTATTGTTTTGACTAAAAGCTATAATTGGAAACGCTGCTTGCTATGCCCAGTCTGTGGAATTATGTTTAATTAGCTTTTTGACAGATGTACTTATTTATGATAAGGTCAGGCTTGCATGTAAAATAATATAGAGGTAAAACTAACTAGCTAATGTGTTTTGCTGCTACACGTATCACAGTATTGAAGATTCTGTTTATGTATTAGAAAACGTACTACAGTCTCGAAACAGAATGCAGATAAAAATTGAAGGAAATGAATACGGTACAACTTCTGCGAACGAGCTGAAAGAATTGAAGCGTGCGCAGCATTTCCAGAGCCGTGTTGAAACCAGTTAATTTAGGGCTAACCTCATGTCCATGTAATAATAGTGTCTGATAAAAGCTGTCAAGGGTTATTAGCTACTTTTATAGGTTGTTACAATATAATCGTTCAAGGTGAAGACGATGAGGTGATTGTATCTCAAAATATCGATGATGATGATATTCTCCATGAAATTTCAAATAAAATTAGATTACGTCACTCTTATTTCAGATTAGAATTCTTTTAAAACGTTTAGTTGACATTGCTATTAATCCCAACTGATAAAAATCCATATAACGTGAATCACGTGTGTGTGTGTGTGTGTGTGTGTGTGTGTGTGTGTGTGTGTGTGTGTGTGTGTGTGAACGTAATTGAGTATACAATAGTTTTATGTAACCTGAAGATTCAATTAAAGTAATTTCCGCGTTAGCAAAATTTTTAAAATATTTGTAAGTGTTTTGAATGTAAATTTTTGTAAGTACAATATGATTGTTAAATACGAGTAGCTGTATTCCGGTTTTTCTATATTAGTTTTTAAAATAGTTAATGTTCGGTATGTAATGGGCTGTTTATATCCAGCCATTCACAAAGCGTATTTTAGTGAGACACGTTGTATAAAAAATTTCAGTATAGCGTATGGTACAGCTGAAGGGGAAAACACTTCTAAAGGTAAGCGTATTATTTTAATATGTTTTTTTTACCTGATATTGCTAACAAAAATGTCGATAAAGATTTTTAAATATGTATTATTACGTGTATAGGATGACGTCATAAGATCAGATCTACAATGGCAAGTACGTATTCGTTGATTTTAAAGTTGTAGTTATTGTTAATTCACGTACAATAATATACCATTAAAACCTTTTGCCTTTTATTTCCATTATATATATATATATATATATATATATATATATATATAATATATATATATAAGTAATTACTTTCCATTCTTTTTAATGGTGTTTTTACAGCTGTTAATGAACGCGTTACAATGAAACAATTTTGTGTGTATGTGATTGAACATGCAAATAAATCAGATATGATGTTCCGAATGTGTAGGTGGTGATTGTTTAGAGAATCTGCCTATACATAAAGCATCACTGCATTAGGGTAGAAATTATTTATTATTATTTCACGTCATATTTAATTAGGCTTTAATGTATTCAGTTTGAACTGTAATCTGGTTTCCGCAAACTGTAAGACATAATTTCAGTTGATTGATTGAGATTGATCTGGTGATCGAGCGTGATTTGTTTGAGATTGATTAATTAATTGATTTGTTTGTGTGTGTGTGTGTGTGTGTGTGTGTGTGTGTGTGTGTGTGTGTGTGTGTGTGTGTGTGTGTGTGTGTGTGTGTGTGAAAGAGAGAGGGAGGAAGAAACAAGATAGAGCAAGAGAGAGAGAGATGTGCATTATCAGCTTCTATTATAGAGAATGTTCATTAGTCTATACGCCACTAGATGGCTCTAAAATCAATTTTTACTCAAAGGGGCCCTGGTGCAGACCCTGATACAAGTCTTGTCTTACAAGAACCTCCTTATTATAATACAATTTTGTATGATGGGGCGAAGGCCTACAGCTGTAAGATTAAGTTAGAACCCACATACAATTGCATCAAGGGGGCCACGATAGGGGCTAAGCTGTACACTTGTCTTATAAGGTTAGGTGTCTTACAAGAACCTCCTTATTAGAAATACAACGTTTTCTCGTATAGGTAAAAGATCATCCAATAGCATGTGACCATTTTAAAACAATAGGATCGATAATTTTAATAATAATATCTTATTAATTATGCAATTTCCTACATTGTATGCGTGTGCATTTGCCTAACCTCCAGGGGCATTGCTCTTAATATAGCCAAAAGGACCTTAATTAGATGACCATCAAAAATAACCCTAAAACCAACCCCAAGTCCAGGTCCAGCCCCAAGACCAAAACTCTAAGACTTATCCCAAGACCGGCCCCCTAGCCTCAAGACCTGCCCCTCACGTGAGCAGGTGCAAAAAAGGCTCTAATTAGGGTTGACCCTCGAAAAGAAACCATAGAGTAGAAAATACGCGTCCTTTACGTGAGCTATCATAAAATAGTGATAAAACACGTGTGGGTGTGTAAAAAAATAGGAGTGAAAATACACGTCCTATACGTAAGCGAGTAAAAATAATTTGGGGTTGAAAAGGGCCTTCGAAAAGAAAGGGTTGAAAATACGGTCTCACACGTGGGTGTGCAAAAAATAGGGGTGAAAAAATACGTCCTACACGTGAACGAGTAAAAATAAGGGTCTCCCACGTGGGCGGTCTTGTGACGTCAAAATCCAAGATGGCGGCCAAAGGTGCCCGTGTACTACTTTTAGGAGACTAATCCAGATACGCTTTTGTTGAATTAAGAAAATGCATGGCTTACTAGATATTTGTAAAAAGTAAATTCTCCAAAATCGTTTCAGCGCTTTGATTCGTTTATTTCTAAGATAGATAAAAACTGTTTAAATACAATTTGTAGATAATTTTGTGCCAAATAACTTCACTGTACTAGTTTTTTAATGCATTGAAAAGTTATGAAGCAAAGTTGAATTTTTTTAAATGGAAACCATAGTTGTCTATGGCATATTTGAAGAGTAGATTTTTTTTCTGATTGTAATGATGTAAGAGTTGTATCACTTTTAATAAATAAAAACACAATACACAATTTTTATTTAGGTTTAAGAAAAATCACATCTTGCCATGGCAAACAAAAGTGAAGCAAATTTGACAGTTCGTTCGTTAGTGTAATTCTTATCGGTTTTGTCAGTGTGGAGTTGCTTTAGAAAATTAATTATGGTGTACAAAAATTTCTAGAAACTTGATATGATCGAATGTTACACCGTTTGTAACAAAAACAGTCAACGAGCGGCCGAACCCAATTTTTTATTGTATTTTGATCACCCTCAACCATCTTTAGACACCTTCAAGAATTTATACAACAATTTAAAAGAGTTTGTGAAGCTCAGAAATACGGGTAATATTGGTGAAAACGTGCCGATAAATGTACTAGCTGTTGTTATTAAAAATCCATCTACATCAACTAGGCAAATTGCACAAGACGCTGCATTCTCACAACGCACAATACTGAGAACTTTAGCAAAACAGAAATACCATCTTTATGAATACTCAGTTGAACAAACTTTGCATCCTGGTGATGATGAAAGAAGATTAAATTTTTGTAATTGGTTCATTAATGTGTGTCATGAAAATAACAACTTTCCGCTGCACATCTTATGGACCGACGAAACACATTTTACAAACTGTGGTATGTACAATAGCCATAATGAACACCTATGGGCCCAAGCAAATCCTCCCCGGTTACAAGAAAGACGATCTCAGGTTAAGCTTGGCTTTAATTTATGGTGCGCTGTTGTTGGTTCGCAGCTTGTTGGGTCATTTAATCTTAATGGGACTTTAACTGGAAATCGATATTTGCAATTTCTTAGGGAAGATGTTAACAATACCCTAGATGAATAAAATTTGCAAAACCGTGCAAACAGTGGTATCAACACGACGATGCCCCACTTCACTATCAGGCGCAAGCAAAAAATATTTAGATAAAATTTGCCAAACTCGTGGATGGGCAGAAATGGTCCTGTTTTATGGGTTGCTGGTGAGTCCGTGTTGAAAAGGTGTCGCATGTGTGTCGATAATAATGGTGGACATTTCGAACAAATTTCTTTTGTTTTCCATGGCATTATATGATTTTTGTTAAACCTAATAATAGAAAACGTGTATTGTGCTTTTATTCATTAAAATAAGTAATACAACCCTTACATCATTACAATCAGGAAAAACTGCAGCTTTGCTTCATAACTTAAAAATGCTAAGCAAAATTAAAAAACTAAAACGGTGACGTTATTCGGCATAAAATTATCTACAAATTGTATTTAAACAATTTTTATTTATATTTAACTTTAATAAACGAATTAAAACGCTGAAACGATTTTGGAGAATTTTACTTTTTTACAAATATCTAGTAAGCCATGCATTTTCTTAAATCAACAAAAGCGTATCTATATTAGTCTTTTAAAAAAGCAAATCTTTCCCAATTTAAGGAAATGTATAACTCTTGCGGTTTTCGAGATCCCCATACAAATAATGAAAAAATACGATATGCAAGAGAAAAGCTGTTTCTCAACTGATTTGTATTTCTTTTTAAAAGAAAATGTACCTAATACTTTTTTAAGTAAATATAAATACAGAAAATAATAGAAAGATACAACTTCTCTTAACAATTTTTAAAAATGAATCGTATTGTTTCATATTTTTCTGCGATATAAAATAAATAGAAAAGTTAATGGAAATAATGTTAAAGGAATGAAAAATATTGCCTTTAAAACAATATTTCATTAGGTAACAATGTAAATATGTAGAACAGCTCCAAAGTTTAGCTATTTGTAAATGCAGAGTAAGTATGTAAACTATGATACCAATAAAAAACTACTAGCCACCGGAATTTTAGGTGTATTCCGTTTAACATCTAATAGCTAATATCAAAGTATGTTTATAGCATACATATCTTGTTATTAGTTTTTGGATGTCAAACTGATTTCAAATACGTCGCAAATAAAACTCCAATAGGAGTAACTCTTTAAACAAACGTTTATACAGTGTGTCCTAAAAGGTTGGAAACGCTCAATTATATCAGTTAATTGTAAGGTGACAAAAATTGAGGCGTTTACATTAGCAATATTGCTCTATCCAACAAATATATTCTCATTAATACAATGTTTCCGATTCTACTAAAAATTAAAAGCAACTTTGATAATTCAAACGGAACACCATGTATAATGTACAATGTTTTAAGTCCTATACCTATCTTCAACCATTTCGACAGTTTAACAAGCTGTAAAATCTAAACCTTAAGCGATCAAGAAAAATGGTTTGCAATTATTTCGTAAATGGTTGAAGATAGGTAAGTATATGACTTCATACATAAGATGTATTTAGATTTATCCCGGACATTAAAAATTTAATAATGTACATGGTGTTCCGTTTGAATTACCAAAGTTGCTTTTAATTTTTAGTAAAAGAACACTGCATCACTCAAAATATTTTTGGTGGATAGAGCATGATTGCCCAATTTCCATCTAAGCTACTTTATAAATTCAAGAGTTTCCAAACTTTTGGGACACACTGTATAATCATTCTTAGTCTAGTCAAATAAACATTGGGTATTACAGAAAATATCAACAAAACAAAATGAAACGAAATAAATAACTAAGCGAAGTCACATATGGGCAATGGAGGGTTGGAGATGTTGTTCTTGTCGTATTAATAATTAATAATCAAGTATTTAATAATTAACCATAAATATAATATTCAATAAGGGAGTCAAAATAATTTTATTCAGAAATATGTACACACATGAATGAAATAGTATTAAAAGAAGTAGTCAATCTACTGAGAAAATGTGAACAAAAACGGTTATTCATCACTCACCATAAATAATCAAAACTCATATAAAATTCTTCATGAAACAATATTGTAACATTCTAAACTATTTCAGTAGTTCAACTCAGGCAAATAAATGCTAAATCGTAATCTATGTGTAGCAATAAGCAAGATATACTAATTGTAGCTAACAGTTATACTATTCTAATTGTACAAACTTATTTTTATTTGGATTTAATTGTTTACCCGTTGAGTTCTCAGAGGGAGTCGCTATTTTGGCTACCGGGATTAACTTGGGTTACCTATTACAATTTATATGGACACAGTATATTGTAACAAGTATAATGAAAAGTAATAAACAGAAACAGAGGTATAACAATAATAAAAAAATAAAAAACAATTCTCTTAAACAAAATTAACGGTATTCTGGAGGTATCGTAAATTAATCGGGAAGTTCTGGGTTTGAGGGGCAATTTTCCTTTTCACCTACGAACCCGGGCTGAATGAGTCTATATGGTTTACTGAAACATATTCTTTGTCAACGCCTGTTTGTAAGTCGGTACGTGTCTAAATATGTCTTAATTAAGAGGTGATTGTTGTCTCGTAATTTATAATAAAAGTGTTATGAAGATGGACATCGGATCTCTGTTTTTAATGTGTTGGGAAGTTCGGTACAATGTTGATTCAGGTAAGAAGCTTATTGTTTTTAACATCGTTACCTAATGGACAATTGAGTAATTAAAGTCGGGGTGGTGGAACGTTAAGTTTTAAATATAAAGAAGTGTAATCCAATTACTCGTTTAGTAAATTGAACCGATTTAGGACGTAGTTAACGAAGATAATCCTGACTTAAGTGGGCGGGATATTTGGTGAGCGGATTATCAAATGAAAAGGTGAGTTACTGTGGCATGAAAATTAAATTGAGCTGCAACTTGATTTAGTGAATTTAAATACCCGGTGGCTGCTTGCCTAGGTGTCGGGATCGGGAGGGCGTTTTGGTGGTGGACTGGAGGATGGAAACTAGTGGACATAAATATGTAAGTTGTAGAATTGTAAGATGTTGGTGGTAGTTTAGGTTCTTTTTTAGTTGGTAGGAATAATTCGTCGGCATATTTGCCCTTCAGGAACGTATCACTGTTGTTCAAATAATTATATTGACTACCCTATTTATACCCCTCGAGGTATAGACTCCGAGTAGAAATAAATATGGGGAACCTTTAGTAACTATTCACTGGGAGATAATGTTGTAGATCGCGCTACAGAATTAGTTAGTAATTGGAGTCCAGACCACCGCATAACAAATAACGCTATTCGTAGTGAAGTAATGTTACAGAATAACTATTTACACCCCCTGGATGTACGTACTCCGGGTAGATGTGCGAATAGCTATTGTTCTGGTCACTGGTGATATACTCAAGAGGAAAAATTATTAAGCAATTATATGTTATGGATTTAGGATATTTAGGGTGTATTAATGATAGGAATATAACAGGCAGGTTTTCAGGTTAATTGTAAGCGCAGGTAACTCGCAGGATTTCTTTTCTTAAAGTTAAGGAAAGCAGGTATGAGAATAGTTATCCTGGTGAATGGGAGATCAGTTATCTATAGGGGAACTGGCGTGGAGGGAAATGAGTGGGCAACTGCATGATTTTTAAACAATACTACGTTCGGTTGCGGAAGGAATTAGTAAATAATTTATTTGCTAGGTATCGTAACGTATCACTGTTGTTAAAATAATTATACTGGCTATTGTATTTACACCCCTAGAGGTATAGACTCCGAGTAGATATAAGTAAAGAGAACGTTCAGTAGGTATTCATTGGGATTAGACAATGCTGTAGGTCGCGTTACAGATTACTTAGTAATTGGAGCCGAGACAACCATAGAACAAATAACGTTATTCAGTAATCTTTCAACACGCCTCATATACAGGGTGGCGCACCATATACGCTACGGACCTTCCTAGAGGAACCTATTGGATTTGTTTATTCTTTTTTCTTAGAGCATATACAGGGTGTTTAGGAGTACAATTTAAAAATAATTTCAACTATGCAGGGTGTTCACAAAAAAGATCCATATCAAAGTAGTATTTTTTTAATAAAACACCCTGTATATTATATGTTTTTTGTAATCTATGAATAAAATAAAGGCAAGTTGCTATAGAATTCCCTATACCTAAAACCTACCGTTTCAAAGATATTTAATAATCTTTGAAATTACAGGCTTGAATTCAAAATTTATTTTTGTTACGTTTATTATTATTGAAACAGCGTATCCTCTGTCAGTACTTTGCAAAAGGGTTGTTATGTAGGACAGTATGACATTTTTGTTAAGAAAATATACAGGGCACTCAAAAATCAAATGTCAACTGCAGGTACCTAATATTACAAATAACTGCCTTATTTTAAATAGCACACCCTGTATTTAATAAAAAAAATTTCTTGTAAAATTTTATAACGTTTCAAATTATATAAGGGTTCCCTATACTTAACTTTAACAGTTTTTGAGTTATTTTGATTTCTTTTTATTTTATATATTGCATCTAATTTTTTAATTTTAAGATGGCCTTGAAATACATATTTTTTTATTTTGTAGGGTAAATAAAATTTAGTACTAAATGATGAAAAAGTACGGGATATTAATAAAATATGTAAACACGTGTAGAGTTAAAAAAATAATTACAACTACAAACACATGCTTCTACTTTAATAAATGTCCAAATCAGTACAAAGGCGTATTTTGTCTTGTAAATACCTCTTTACATTTAATAACATTTGAGGTGTTATTGCTTCAAAGACATTGCGTATTCTTGCCTTCATATCATCAGGAGTAGTCGGAGGTACGTAAGAAACAATACCTTTTATGTAGCCCCATAAAAAAATAGTCATATGTGGGGATCTTGTCGGCCAATTTTGTGGTCCTCCCCGTCCTATGCATTTTTAGTGAAAGTTCTATTGCAATATTCTCAGACTTCAAAATGTGCCAGAGCATCATCTAAACGAAGCCACATCTGTCTTTTGACATCTATTGGAATATCTTCTAAAAGATCAGGTAGATTATGTTGCAAAAATCTTCTTTTCTGACCGTTCAAATTTCCATTAAAAAAGCGAGATTATTATGTGCAATCCCAAAATTCCGCCCCACACGTTAACAGACCATTGGTGCTGATGATCAAGTGTACGAACTAAATGAAGATTTTCATCATTGTAGTAATGGGAATTGTGCCTGTTGACCAATCCGTTATTATGGAACGTAGATTCGTCTGAAAATATTACAGAGTCGCAAAAAGGATCATTTTCACTCACTTTGTCGAGAGCCCATAGGCAAAAACCAAATCTTCGAATGAAATCATTATCAAGCAGGTCCTGATGTAACTGAATACGGTATGGATGAAATTTGTGTCTTTTAATTGTTCTACCAACGCTTCGTTTGCCGAAAGCTACTTCTTGACTTATTTTACCGCGACTTGTATGGGATTGTCAACAAGGGCGACAATTACCTCAAAGTCATTGTCTTCATTTCCAGTGACATGCTTATGTCTGTTAATTCTCTGGTATGCTATACTACCCGTTCTACAGAACACTTCCAACAATCCTTGCAATACTCTTTTGTCTATATGATTGCGAGTGGGATATTTTTGAGTATAAACTCTTTCTGCTCATTCCCCAATCGTTAAAATCATATCAATTCTTTTGTGTACAGAGTATGTTTCATTTCTTCACAATTTTCGTAGGACAAATTCGCTTATTATTACAAAGTGACTACCTTAGAAATACGATATTATGACGTTATATTATTTAACAAATGTCAAATAATAATTAAATATTGTCAATGCCACCTTGTATCTTCAAGTAAACCTCAGAATATGGGAATTATTATAACTTAATTAAAAATTTCAAAATAACTCAAAAACTGTTACAGTTAAGTATAGGGAATCCTAGTATAAATTGAAAGGTTATAAAATTTTACAACAATTTTTTTTGTTAAATACAGGACTTAAAATAAGGCAGTTATTTGCAGTATTAGGTACGCGCAGTTGACATTTGATTTTTGAGTGCCCTGTATATTTTCTCGACAAAAATTTTATGCTGTCTTATACAACAACCCTTTTGCAAAGTACTGACAGGGACTACGCTGTTTCCAATAACAATAAACGTAGCAAAAATAAATTTTGAATTCAAGCCTGTAATTTCAAATCATTAAATATCTTTGAAACAGTAGGTGTTAGGTATAGGGAATTGTATTGAAACTTGCCTTTATTTTATTTGTAGATTACAAAAAACATATAATATACAGTGTGTTCCATTAAAATAATATAACTTTGATATGGATCCTTTTTTGTGAACACCCTATATAGTTGAAACTATTTTTAACTTGTGCTCCTAAACACCCTGTATATGATCTAAAAAAAATTAAAAAATTCCAGTAGGATTCTATAGAAACTCCGTGGCGTATACGGTGCCACTATATAATATATATATATATATATATATATATATATATATATATATATATATATATATATATATATATATATTTTTTACTGTCACTAATTTGGTTGGGGAGGAACGCCTTGGTAAAATTATTTCACTGCTTGGGGCGTTAACCTCCGGTAGTGTAGTAATGTTACAGAATAACAGTTTACACACCCTGGAGGTACATATTCCGGGTAAATGTGCGAATAGTTATTGTTCTGGTCACTGATTGATATACTCAAAACAGGAAAAAGTATTAAGCAATTATGTTATGGAATTAGGGTATTTAGGGTGTATTAATGATCGGAATATAACAGGTTAATTTCTTTTCTTACAGTTAAGGAAAGCAGGTGTGAGAATAGCTGGTGAATGGGAGGTCGATTATTTATAGGGGAACTGGCGTGGAGTGGGAAAGGAGTGGGCAACATATATGATTTTTAAACAATAATACATTCGGTTGCGGAAAGAATTAGGAAATAATGATAGGAATTTATTTGCTAGGGTTAGGTAAAATTAATGGTAAGGCATTTAGGTAAATGCTATGGTATACCGCAAACGAAAATGCTTTGTCAGTTTGTTAAAAGGTATTTCAATTCCCACAAACTAGTTTGTAAAAGTAGTAGGGACTCAAGCCCCGCCCCCACCAGAAGGTTGTGGTTGGAGGACCAATGGGAGAAGAGGGCGTGCCTTCTCCTAGCGGAAGGAGCCAATGGATGCGACAATTTAGCCAATAGAAGAACTATATATATATATATATATATATATATATATATATATATAGTCAATGTGTATGGTGGCCTTGAGCGAAACACTCACAGAAAAAGTATAGCGGAAGAGTGGTCTAGGATCCGCCTAGCTATTTGAAGAATATACTTTGATTTAATAATTATAATAATATTTATTGTGTGATAACGTGTTTAAGTACATATACTCGTTAGTTTAAAAACATCTATAGAAAAGTAGAATGTAAAAAAGAACAAACCATCTAAGTATGGTACTAACAAATTAACATGACATACATTTTCTTTTTGTCTCGTGTCATTAGAGATAATTTTTCTTTGCATAACGCTTCTAAAATGTACAAACAGGGAAACGTAAGAATTCTCAAATTTACAAATTGATGGCGACACTCTTCCTGGAATTGAAGATTAGCAAATACTCTCATGACCTTGCGTTGCGATTTAAATATTCTATGCCAATTAGAGCTGTACGCCCACACTAAAATAGCGTAAAGAAGTGTACTTTGGACTAGAGAAAAATATGAAGATTTGATTATGTTTGGTGAAATATTATTTTGTAGTTTTCTAAACAGAAAGATGAACTTATTAATTTTTTTTTTGCAACAATATCACTGCTTATCAAAATTTGGACGTGAATCAATGACACAACCCAAAAGAGACATTTCCTTTGTAACTAAGTCAGTTTTACCTTTTTTCAATGACAGAGGCATCACGACTGTTTTAGCTGTATTTAGCTTCAACTTATTACTTTTGCACCAACTAGACACAAATTCAATTCCTTCCAGAGCGTTAGAAACAGCGATTTCATAATTTGAACTGGTTGAAATCATCCGCATACAGAATACAATTAAGTTCCGCTGGCAGTGACGCAGGTATATCATTAACATATACTAAAAAACAAAGTATCAAAAATAGATCCTTGAGTAACCCCATTTTTAATGTGTAACTTCTCAGACAAGACGTTATTAAAGAGAACACACTGGTACTATCAAAAAAGATCTATAAGCAGCGCTAAAACGCTAAAGTTATATTAATGTTAATTTCCAGTAAATTTTGTGATATAGTCAAAACCTTAGAAAGATCCAAGAAAGCAGTACAAATGATTGCTTTTCAAACTACGTACTGTAAAACGTAGAGTTATAATTAGACGTTCCTTTCCTTTCGAAAACCATATATCTGTTTGTAAAAACATTATTGCTTTCAAAAGTTAACTACTTGTTTGTAAGTATCTTTCTATTATTTTACTAAATAGGTAACCAATGGATGCGAGGATGCCTTTCAATTGAGTTCTAACGAGTTAAAACGTAGATATAGCATTAGACGTTCCTCTTCCTTTGAAAACCATATATCTGTTTGTAAAAAACATTATTGCTTTCAAAAAAGTTAACTACTTGTTTGTACAGTACTCTTTCTATTATTTTACTAAATATAGGTAAGCCAATGGATGCGAGGATGGGCCCCGTCCCCGATTGAGTTTCGGAAGGGGGTTGTCCCAGTAGCTGTCCAATGAGAGACGTGGCCGCCATGTTGGAGTTGTTCAGCAGCCTCTGGGCGTCTTCGGCGGCCTCCGGTAGGTCCTTCGTCGGCTTCTGAGGTGCTTCTTTAGACGTCTTCAGCGGCTTCATGCGTTGGTTTCCTGCGCCACCATGTTGGAATTGTTCAGTAGTCTTCGGACGTCTTCGACGGCTTCTCAGGGCTTCCTTAGAGGTCTTCGGCGGCTTCTGTTGGTTTCCGACGTCACGTTGTTGCGATGTCGAAATCTGCCGGACCTTGCAGACATATTGTTTGTGGCTGTTGAAGAGGAACTTCCGGTTGTTTGATAAAGCCTAAAAAAATTGTTTGCACCGGGATTCGAACTCGAGAAAGTCAAGTTATGAATCTATGCTTATCCATATAACCAACTGAGCTAACAGGTTTTAGATCTGAAACGTAAAAAGTGTGATATAAGCGTAAATATTTAATCTGACGTCAGTGACTGAATGAGTAGCTTTTCATTTGGTTGCAGTAATTAATATCCGGCGCGTATAATACCATAAATGTAATTACATTTTTACAATTAAAATACAGTCTTATTATTGTTTTTAAAGTAATAAAATAGCCGAAAATAATAATGTTATTTATAAATTAGAAAAAAGACTTTTATGTTATGTATTTGTAAATACAGAAATTATATTGAAAGTGAATTATTGGATTTAGCAATAAATAGAAAGAAATATTGTTGATATATGTGTGATACTAATAAGGTAATAAATTATAAAAAATACTTTGATGTTATGAATTAAAACTATATGCATTTGTTAATTACAACAATCATTATCATGTAATGCTGTATGTAATTGCATTATTCTAAAATAATTAATACTCAAAACATTAGATAAAAATTCAATTTACATTGAAAAATTTCAATATAAAGTTTATCTAGAAATAACATCCTGAGTAATAAATATTATCTTTTGATTTAATGGTTATTAAATTAAAAAAGACTTTCGATAACATTAGTTATTTGTAGTATATTTATAAAATTGTTTAAAGTGAAACAATTTTGTCAAATTTAGAATTCAAAATAAACATAATTATTTTATGTTAATGTAAGTGTTATAAACTTTAATTTAAGTTAATAACATTAAAATCAAAAATATATTATGTTTATGTTTAATTAAAATTTGACAAAATTGTTATTACATCTTAACAATTTTAACAAACATTACTGCAAGATAACTGTAATTGTATCGAAATTTAGATTATAATTAAAGTACCCATTAAATAATCAAAAAGATAAATTTATTATATGTTAATGTAAAGTTTATCTTTTAAACATCCTGAGTGTTTACATAAATATTTAAGCTGATATCATAGTGAGTGAATGAGTAGCTTTTCAGGTTGAAAGGAGAGGCGGTATCAGAAAGAGAAGTTATTCGATAAGTTGAAACGGAAACATTCCGCGCTCATCCTAAAAAATTACTGCTAATGTACACTATATGTACTCACATTTTACAAATTACAGCATTCAGCTAAATCTAGACATCATCATATGTTTTAATTAAATTTTAAAAATAGATATAAACTCTACAGAAGCAAATTTTATCATTTTATAACATCCAAGTAATAAAATAGCAATATGGTTATAAATAAGAAGTTAAAAGATATTGCAATAAGGTTATCAGCTGTACAAACCACTTATGCATCCGGTTTTACAAATTTGTTATCAACGCTAATGAAATGTAATAAAGTAAGATATAATCGTTTGTTAAAATTGAATCAATACGTAATTAGTAAATTTAGTAATAAATAGAAAATAATGTTGCTGATATGTAACAATAATAAATTAGAAAAAGACTTTGATGTCATGAATTAAAACTATTTACATTTGTAAATAAATTATATATATATATATATATATATATATATATATATATATATATATAAAATTATATTAGTTTCGTAATTAATGCTTTTAGCAATAAATAGAAGATACTGTTAGATAAGACTTTTATGTTATGTATTTGTAAATAAACTTTAAATTTCAATATAAAGTTTATCTAGAAATAACATCTTGAGTAATTTTATATAAAATGACGTCACGAGAATGAGTGAAAGAGTAGGTTTTCAATTATGGTTGATTACAAAGTGAGACCGCATTCGAAGTAACAAGGAAAACAATATACGCGCCTCTAAAATAATGCGTTAACTAATAAATATTTAATATATGTTAATTAAATATATTAAAGCTAAAACATGTAATTACATTTTTGACTTTTGCATTAATACACATTTTTAAAATTAAAATACTAATTACAGTATTTTATGGTAATAAAGTATGATTTTCAGTTTTAAATAAACATTAAATTTCAATATAAAGTTTATCTAGTAATAACAACCTGAGTAATTTATATAAAATGACGTCACGAGAACGAATGAATAGCTTTTCAATTATAGTTGATGACAGAGTGAGACCGCATTCGGAGTAACAAGACAAACAATATACACGCCTCTAAAATAATGCATTTACTGATAAATATTTAATATATGTTAATTAAATATATTAAAGCAAAAACATGTAGATATATTTTTGAACTTTGCATTTGTACACATTTTTATAATTAAATTACTAGTTACAGTATCTTAAAGTAATAAAATATGATTTTCAATTTTAAATAAACATTAAATTTCAATATAAAGTTTATCTAGAAATGTATATGTTTTCGTACAATAAATAATTTGTCATATAACATGTATAATTAAATGTGAACTAATAAAAATAGGGTTTGCATTTTTAAATAAATTCTAAAATAATTAATACAAGAAGCGGTGCATTTACTGATAAATATCTTAAAGCTAATTACAACATTTAGTTAAATCTAGAAATCATTATCATGTGATGCTAAAATAATTAATACTAAAACATTATATAATTGCTCAATGTGATAGCTACAGTGTTTTGAAGTAATAAAAATAGGATTTGCATTTTCAAATAAAGCATCGGATGTTGTTTCACATGATATGCATACGTAAGAGTGATTTACACAAATATTTAAGCTGACGTCATAGTGAATCAGTGAGAGTAGCTTTTCAATTTTGGTGGACGTTAGAAAGAGAACGTATTTGATAAGTTGAAATGGAAACAACATCCGGTGCGCATTCTAAATATGATCGTTAGTTAAAATTCAATAATGAATTATTTGAAAATGATTTACTAATTTAAATATATAATTATATATTTATTATCGAATAATTATTTATTTATCAATTTATTTTAACATTAACTATACAACTTTATCCAACTAATATCGTTCTTATTTTTGATGGTAAATTTGGAAAGACATCCGTATGCAGTAAATGCGCTCTTGGTCGTTGAAGACATTCATATCTAATTATCTGAGTTGTCCCATGAAAGATTAGCGTACGCCCACTATAAGTGTTTACATTACTGCTACCAGGGATGTAAGATGAGCCGTAGACGGTAGGCGTCTGGAATCGTAATGTAGGCGTCTGACAATAGTAGACAGGATGAAAACCCTCCTTATTAGAATCTTTTTTATTTCGAGTTTTCCCGCCACAACAATTGCAGGAACTTAGATCTACTTAATATACTACTAGATGGAGCCGTGATCAAGCTCTAATCCGCTTTTAAAAATATACCACTAGGTGGAGTCTCTATCAATCTCTATTAAAATACTGATTTACATAAAATACTTTTATTTTTACTTGTATTTTACAAACATGGTCGGAAAACCACATCTTTTATAAATTTTTGCGGTAAGATGTGTGCAATGTCCGTTAAAAATGAATAATCTTTTGCATTATAGCTATGACTTACTAATGCTGAAAGCAATCTAAGATTTTCACAGAAAAAAATTGCCTCTAGATAATATACTTTCTTCATGGCTCGGACCTTCATGATGCAGATTCGTTACTACTTCATTTACAAAATCTTCATAAATCGAATAATTACGATAATCATTAATATAATTCAGCTTCTGATTTACCACCTCCACAGCCGAAAAGAATAGGTTGATCGCCTGCTCTGATAATACTGCATTGTTTCCTCTGCTTATTCTGATTCGCTTTTCTTCGTCAGTAATAAACAACAATTCAATTTTTATACCATAACCTACGTAGATGGCTTTTCCGTCTTCGGCAGATTTTAGAGTTTGACGTATTAGATTCTCAGTTTTAATGTTCGAGATTTCGCGCTATTCCTCTATATCAAAGTGCAGCAGCGTAAAGTCGCTCTTAACCATTGCGATGATAAGAGGTATTTGCTGCCTAATGGTAACGATACACTGCCTTGGGGACATTGCAATATCCCCGCTACTATGGATTTGGGTTAAAAAATCAGCTATTATTATTACATTTTAGATTAAGAAGTTATTTATTAGTATTATTAACTATTATCACCATCATCATTATTGTTATTATTATGTTGTAGGTTAAGAAAATTATATTATTGTTATTATTATGCTATAGGCTAAGGTAGACTAAGAAATTATTTATTACTATAACGTCATTATCATTGTTGCTATTGTTATTATTTATTATTATTTGTTGTGTTATAGACTAAGAAATTTATTATTATACCAGAAGATATATGAAGATATACATGTTATATGACGAATTATTTATTGTATGAAAATATATACATGTTATACAAAATCTATTTTATTATTCCGTAAATCATGTGTTTTGTCCATACCAAGTCATCGAACATATAACTGGTTCCCCTTACGCCGTAACACCTTCTCAACGAGAAATATATCCGGATGAGCAGTTTTCTGTAGTTCTTCAGCGTAAAATTGACCTAGTATCGGTTTAGGTTGGAGATCTTTCAGTAAATATGTAACTGCATTACCAACCTTCACGTTAGCAATTTTAAACAGTTCGGTAGAAAAATTAGTGTAGCCCTTTGCAAATATTGATTTATATTTAGAAATCCAAACGTAATCACCAAGTTTAAATTTTGCTGTCCCCATTACCTTAATATTATGAAACATAGGTAAATATGTTGATGCAGTTACATCTTTAGGCTTCATTCTAATCGCGGAATGCACTTTATTATTATATTCAGATGTAACCTCCTGCAACAAATCTAGCCACTTGTATTTATCTCTAAAGCTGAATCGTTTGTATAATGCATTTTTCAACTTTCTTATTACCTTTTCAACAATGGCTGCCTTTTTAACACTATAGGTTGAGTAATAATGTATTGCATAACTCTTCATTAACCCCTCAAAATGTTTATTATAGAATTCACGTCCCTGATCCGATTGCAAGTTTTCCGGAGCTCTACCCTCCTTCAAAATAGAAGTCAACGCTCGACAAAGTTCGTCGGCATTCTTCGACTTTAGAGGGCGTGACCATAGATATTTAGAATAGCACTCTATTACTGTTAGAATATACTTATAATTGCGGTTCTCTTTAGCATACGGAATAAATTCGACTAAATCCGTCTGCCAGAGATCATCCCGATGCTTGACTATGGTTCGTTTCCTCACGAAATTCTTCCGCGCAGGCTTATGAAATTCTTCGACAACCGCCAACTTTAAAGACATTACTACTAGTGCTCAGATAATAATTTTGCAATCGATAAATCGACATCACTCTTTAAGACTTCCTCACACTTATCAACATATTTTTTGGTGGCTACATCCGCATCTAGCATTGGATCAATAACGTTGCAGACTCTTCTACGTTGTGCATCGTAATTACCATCTTCGGTCAATTTCAAGTTCGCCTCATCTACGTATCTCCGAGTTGCAACATCATCTTCTAGGATAGGTTCAGAGACATTGCAAAGTCCTTTACCTTGCATATCGTAATTATCATCCCCGGTTAATTTGATATTTGCAGCTGCATGTCTTAAATGCGCTAGTGAATGTCTGCCAAGCTTATCGATGCGCATTATTATGCAATTATACCTTCTTCTCGGAACTCTTCTTCGATACTAATTATTTCGTTATCATGACCAGTATGGCCTGCTGGTTCTGATGCATGCAACAGTCTGAGCCTTTCAACAAATTCGCAAGGAGTATTCCAGTATACGTACTCTTTCACTCTATTCGACAAATTCTTCATGATGCCGCGACCGAAACGTTTCGTGCTGATTTGCGGCTTAATAATCTTACGGTATTTAGACAACTTGGTGCCCATAATTGCTCCGTGAGGGACGTGATGCTTCCTATATGCGTTAGTTTTAGGTAGAATATCAACGTAGACTGGCTCATCCCTCAACGTAAACTTCTTCAGCTCTTTCAATATAAGCAGCTCGTATAGTCCGGGGGTGCCTTCATATGCCTAATACTTTATAATTAGATTGGGTCCTTCTATATCCAGCGGAGAATCCCCGATAGCCTATTTATCTAAGTTTGGATAATAACGAAGACCGTATGCATTATCAACGTTTTCTTGGTTTCCGCGGATCAGTAATTCTACATAGTGACGAGGTAAAGGATCATATTGCTCTAAGAATTCATCGAGTAATTGCGTTATGTTAGCTTACTCCGCCTACTCTTCCTCCTTTCAGCAGGATCTTTTTCAGCAATAACGTCCGCATTAACAAATGACGGAGGGGTCAAACGTAGCAGGTGCTGGTTCTACACCGGTTTCAACGAATGAAGGTGCAACCGGAGGTTTGAACTTGAGCGGGGCAGGTGTTGACGATGCGACAGGTATTTATTTGAACTCCGATATCACCGGTTCTACTTTAATTTCCGCGTTAGCAATTTGCTTCGAAGGATCCACTATAGGTTTATCTGCAGTTCCGCTAAACAATATGTTTCAAGTTCACCTCTCTTCAATAACTACAGCTTGCGTTTGATTGCATTACGAGTCTGCGTTAACTTCCGCTTAACCACCTTATCTCGAACATCCATTGCGAGCGACTGCGTCTGAATGACTATTATAAGCAGGTGATATAGCAACCAAATCCGCTTCGGTATCTGCCGTAATCAAAGTCTTTTACAGTGCATGCGAAATCGTATTTAGTCTGCCAACGTTGCGCGCACATTGATTTAAATTGATCAAAGGTCACATCTCTACCTACATGCTCATCGTATACATGCTTCAAATTTATGAAATCTTGTTTAAATAACAAAACTATATTAACATTATCGCGATTCAATTGCTTAGGTATCTTCGAATATGTTTGACAGAGATAGAAACAGTCTACGCCTGAGTGTCGCCCTCTGCTGAAATAATCCCGAATTATATCTTGATTGAGACACGAGATATCGTTGAAGATCATTATAGAATTCTTAGCGATCTCTTCCGCATGAGTACATCTGAGTATATTATACCTAATCCCTCTTATCGGCTTAAGTACGTGCTCTTTGGTTGCTCGAGCGACTTAGAGTAAACGTATACATTTTCGAATTTTAAGCCATGCGGTGCCTCCAATAAGCTAACCATCACGTTAGTCTTCCCGCGCCCGGAAGGTCCGCAAATAATTGCTCATATTGATGTCAGCCTTTGCCGTAGCGAACGCCATGAAGCATAACGTTAGGTATGGGCGCTAAGAAGAAGAACAGGTGCTCGTTTAGAGGTGGAGTTTTAAAACCTATTCGAAAATCTGTTAAACGTCTGCTCAAAGATGGTAATCTGAAGAAACTTATTGATGTCAGTCTATCGGCCGCTAAGAAGGCTGTTAAGATTGCCGGCGGAAAGAAGAAGGTGCAATTACCTAGAATCATTCCCATACCTAAAACTGGCGGCTTTCTCCCATTCCCAGTACCTCTATTTGCCGATATTTGAGCTGCAGGTTCTCTCGCAGGTGGTGCTAGCGGTATAGCTAAAAAATTCATAAGAATTTATACTTTATACTTTATGCTTTATACTTGAAACCCTATCCAAAAAACTTATAAACTTGCCTCGAAGAGCATTAATCGATTCCAATCTGAATATGTATGCTAAACCGCATCTTAATGAGTCTGCTATCGTGAACCTTGACGTTTTTAGAGGAAGAGGATTGGTTTCAAGAAACGAGGTCATAATGTCATCTACTATGGTAGCTTCGGAAATTTCGCGCCACCGCTTGAAATAATTAGACATTTAAGAGATTGTAAAATTAGATATAATTATGTCAATGAACAAAATTATAATACATTTAGGTGTGGACATTTATGTCTAGATTTTCTATGTAATAAATAGTTTGAAATATTATTTGTTTATTTGTATTCATGTCTCAAAGGTTCACATTGACGGATGAGGGAATCGTGCTCAGTGCAACTATCAGTATGGATTAGGATTGTTAGGATTTTACGGTTGCAATTCTATACGAAATCTTCATGAAGGCAACAAAAACTGGCGAGCAGAAAGAGATTACATTCCGAGTGGTGTATATGAAATTGTGGAAATTAAACAAATTTCTACAGCGTAAGATTAACCCGCATAAAACGATCGACTTTATGTTAAGAGCAAATAATCATACGCTAAAATACGAAGTTAAATCATACATAACGTAGACTCTAGAAAGGAGTATTCTATTGAGCGCACCTTCTCACCTAACGTTTACAGGGCAGGCCACACTCACGAATCTGATTTGGATGTTCAAATAATTCACGCTACAAATATACATGTAAAGTGTAATTTAACCGGAGGCGCATACGGGAACAGTGAACTGGCGTATACAATCTTCGAGATTGACGTACATGGTGAACCAGGTTATAAATTAATCAAGCAGCCGGTTACAGTTATTTATTTACCTGTGCTGACACGACGTATAGACAACATAACCTTGAAATTGGTTGATCAGGAGGGTCAATTAGTGGAATTTGGTAACGAGTAAGTAACTATTAGTTTGGAACTAAAGAAGTATGGGTCTTAAGATTTTCGGCAGTAAGCCTCTACTTGCAAACGAGAGCACGTCGTTAACCGAAGACGATGTTCAGTTTCTACAATACCTCGGCTGAAAAAGTTATTCACAGGGGTGAGGTACGAAGATATGATCATGGGATGCGAACGTCGAACTTATCATCCGTACACAACAAACGCATACGGCAACTCAGATGAGATTAATCTGGTTGTGCAAAAGGCAGATCTCATTACAGCTACTTACGATAGTGTTATATATTTAGAAGGTACTTTAACCGCTAATGAAGCAAACAAAACGTATAATCTCACGAATAATGCACCACTCTTCCTCTTCGATGAGATTCGATTCATGTTAGGCGACCAGATGATTGAAACCGTACGTTTACCTGGTATTAACAGCGCTATTAAAGGATATTGCTCATATACTGCAGATCAAAGTACTTGTTTATCGCATGCAGGATGGAGTTCGCAAAACAAGCCTCTTCATCTGTTAAACAGCACCAAGACAGCTTTCTGCGCTTCAATACCGCTCAAACGTGTGATTTGCGGAGGGTTATTGGAAGCCTCTAGTCAAGGTACGTCAAGAGCTGGTATTGGTTCGATCCAAGACCGATGTCGACTGCTACAGCGGTGAAGCGGATGATAAGATCAAGACGAAGGTTACGTGGAAAGTTCTGTATGTAATTCCGAATGATGCTATGAAGCTGTCTATTTATCAGAAGATAAATAAAAATTCACTGATACAAGTTACGTTTCACGCTCGAGATTTGTACATATCCGGCCTTACCAGCATCAACGTCAATAGTTTGGGCGGTGAAGAGCAGTACTGGCTTCCAACGTCCTTAATGGCTACTGGTTGATTTCCATACGAAGAAGCGAAATAATAGGGAAGACAGTGCAGCAAAATTCGATCACTTAAATATCTCGAATATAAAAGCAGATATTAATAATAGAAGGTATCCGTATGAGCAGCGAAATCTCGTTTTCGCCGATAAAAAATACGTGGATGCTTACGAAGAATATTTAAACTTTCGAAATCAATATTACAATTCGCCACAAGGTTCTATGCTTAGTTACGAACAATTTAAGAGTCGACCGATATTTATAATTAACTGTACTCGTCAAAACGAGAGTATTCATAATGTAGTTATCGATTTGAAATTGGAAGTTGAAGCATCTTCGGCCTTTGCCCCGGATACTTCGGCATATTGTGTTATTTTGCGCGACGTATTAATTGAGTATGAACCATTTACTAGCATTGTACGTAAAATGTAATTATCACATGAAACTGAATAAAGTTGTATATTGAATCATAGTAATAAAGTACAGTTTCACATATGTGCGTTTTATTTTCACACCTGTTTCTATACCGGAAGCTAGGCGAGAGTATAGCATTCAAACCTTCCTGAACCTATTTCATAACGCCATAACAATTGCAGGAACCTAGATCTACTTAATATATTACTAGATGGAGTAGCGATCAAACTCTAATCCGCTTTTAAAAATGTACTACATGGTGGAGTCTCAATTAAAATACTGATTAACATAATACACGTTTATTTTTACATATATTTTACAAATATGGTCTATTAAATGGTTAATGCTACATCTTTTATAAACTTTTGCGGGAAGACGTGTACAATTTCAGTTAAAAATGAATAATCTCTTACATTATAACTATGACCTATTAACGTTGAAAGCAATCTAAGATTTTGACGGAAAAATTTGCCTCTAGATAACATACCTTTTTCATCGCTCAGACCTTCATTATATAGATTCGTTGCTACTTCATTTACAAAATCTTCATAAATCGAATAATTACGATAACCATTCATATAATTCAGCTTCTGATTTATTATCTCCACAGCCGAAAAGAATAGGTTGATTGCTTGCTCGGATAATAATACTGCATTGTTTCCTCTGCTTATTCTGATTCGCTTTTCTTCATCGGTAATAAACAGCAATTCAATTTTTATAGCATTACCTACATAGATAGCTCTCTCGGGTGCGTCAGATTTTAGAGTTTGACGTAATAGATGCTCAGTTTTAATGTTCGAGATTTCGCGCCATTCCTCCATATCAAAGTGCAGACAGCATATGTCGGTAAACGGAGTCCAAAATAATTGTACTACAGATTTAAAGTCGTTACTCTTCAATGTACTTCCTACCTAGCGTACGGTGGAGTTATCGATAAATAGCGCCCACGTTAATAATAAACATTCTACAACAACTCTATTAATGAGATGTCTATACCGCAATTCTAATTACTTTTAGACACCGCTTCAGGTGTATCAGTTCATGAATAATCAGCTTTATCATCAGTATCTCATATATTTCCTATATCAGGCATATCCGTTTGTCCAGCATCCATATCGTGCGATTTATTTCAATTAACTATTTATTCAATTACGTTACCACCTTATTTATAGCGAATGTGACGTCACAGTAAATGAGAATGAAGCTTAGCTGCATCCCCCAAGCTATCTTAGATTACCTATGTTAGCGACAGGAGGTGCATGTGATTCGTTTACTACCTATGCTAGCGATAAGAAGTGCATGCGGAAATTGTATTGTAAGTATGTGAAATTTATTCATTATTGGTATTTCTTAGATGGACCGTATAGTCTCTGAGTTTGAGACGATGATGGAAAATATTCCACGTGTAATTAAATATAAATTATTACAATTAAGTGCTGAAAATTTGCTTGAAATATGGAATAAGCTGCCTCATTATTATCAGGATAGACAATTACGTGCTAAAATAAAATGTGTGAAGCAATGGAATACATCAATCGATGCTGATCACATAGATGACCACCTCCTCTAATGTTTGATTGTTTCCAATCTAATAATAAATATACTGTGATGATTTTGTATTTTACCTTTCATATTAACTCGTTGCAGGAATAAACAACTTCATACATTTTCTTTTATTATTATAATATTTATATGCAGTATGTACATTAATATAATTATAAGACCACGATGATGATGATTAGACAGGTTATCCTATAAATATAACTCATTAATCTTATAATGCAGAATAATAATAATGATTTACCTGCATAACGAATGAAGGATAGTTTAGCCATCAATATCTACGTCGCCTCCTTAAACCAGCGCAATTTGTTCAATGCATTGCTTCTCGCCCGTTAGCTCTTTCGTTAACCTCTCTGGGAGAAATATAGTCTGTTTCTACTGCTACCTTTCTACTGTATTAAGTGTTTATAATTTTCATATTTTTAGCCGATATTTATAATCAATAACCATACCAGAAACTTACAGGCTTAAAATTACCTGCGCCTACTAAGTTTAGGTGTTGTGGAAGGTCCATATTGAAGAGTGTAATATAAGTAACTGAAGTTATATGCCGATTGCAACTAGTATTCATATCGAAGTTTTATCAATATATTGAGAATATGGTTTCCGTTTTCATTGCTCTATTAGAAAATAGCCAACTGGATGTAAAAATTTTGCGCAATTATTCAATTGAAATCTTTATCTTCCTATGGAAATGATGTAGTTTACATATAAATTTTGAATAGCACTGATAACAAAACGGATATGTCTGCGGCAGATAACCTTACTTTCATACATTGTAATATCTGTTAATATTGGAATAAATAGGTTCTTTGGGATTTTATTACATAAAATACGTATTTATTAGCTTTACTAATATTTTGAAGAGGATATGCAGACAAAAACCTGCGAATTCTAAGCTTGTAATTTTTATTACTAAACACATTAATTATTTATTCAATTTTAACAAACGATTATATTTAGAACGTGCGCCGGAAGTTGCTTCTATATTACTTCAGAACAATAATAAAACTGTATTTTAATTGCAAAATATAAACACTAACTAGTATTGTAATTGTAAAATGTAAGTATATATAGTGTACATTAGCAATAATTTTTTAGAATGCGCGCGGAATATTTTCGTTTCAACTTATCGAATACCTTCTCTTTATAATACCGTCTCTCCTATCAACCTGAAAAGCTACTCATTCACTCACTGTGATGTCAGCTTAAATATTTATGTAAACACCCAGCATGTTACTTCTAGATAAACTTTATATTGAAATTTTTCCATGTAAATTGAATTTTTATTTAATGCTTTGGTATTAATTATTTTAGAATATCACGCAATTACATACAGCATTATATGATAATGATTGTTGTTGTAATTAGCTTTCTAACAAATGCATATAGTTTTAATTCATAACATCAAAGTATTTTTGATAATTTATTACCTTATTAGTATCACACATATATCAACAACATTATTTTCTATTTAATATTAAATGCAATAATTAACTTTCAACATAATTTTAGTATTTACAAATACATAACATAAAAGTCTTTTTTCTAATTTATAAATAACATTATTATTTTCGGCTATTTTATTACTTTAAAAACAATAATAAAACTGTACTTTAATTGTAAAAATTTAATTACATTTATGGTGTTATACGCGCCGGATATTAATTACTGCAACCAAATGAAAAGCTACTCATTCAGTCACTGACGTCAGATTAAATATTTACGCTTATATCACACTTTTTACGTTTCAGATCTAAAATCCTGTTAGCTTAGTTGGTTATATGGATAAGCATAGATTCATAACTTGACTTGCTCGAGTTCGAATCCCGGTGCAAACAATTTTTTCAGGCTTTACCCTACAACCGGAAGATCCTCTTCAACAGCGACAAACAAGATGTGTGCAAGGCCCCGCAGATTGCGACATCGCAACAACGCGACGCCGTAAACCAACAGAAGCCGCCGAAGATCTCTAAAGAAGCCCTCAGAAGCCGCAGAAAACGTCCAAAGACTGCTAAACAATTCCAACATGGTAGCGCCGGAAACCAACACATTACAAGCCGCTGAAGACCTCTAAAGAAGCCCTCAGAAGCCAACGAAGAACATACTGGAAGCCGCACTGCTCCTTCCGATAGGGGAAGCCAGGCCCTCTTCTCTCATTGGTCCTCCAACCATAAACTTCCGGTGGGGGTGGGGCTTAAGTTCTCGCTCGCGTCGCTGATTGGTGTGACGTCACTTCCTGAGCCAGAATTCACCTAGCTTTACTACTTGTAAACCCCTGATTTATCTAGGAAGTAAGTGTTGCCTTTCATATGAACCGACCAGACGTTAAGATTAATTCAAAGCAGTATTATAAGATTAAAACAAATTTAGAAACCTGTAAATCGTAGAGCCTATGTAGGCGTGTGAAAAGTAGCACTCTAGTAGGGCGTTTACTGATAGACAGAATATACTAAATCCTAAAAAGAGAACTTATTAGTGCTAAAATATAAAGGTCACTATGTTCAAATGAATACTACAAAGAAGAAAACTGCAAAGATGCTTGAAGTAGAGACTGATGGTCGCAAGTTTATGTGAAACAGGTTGGAAAAATATGAAAGGTATAACGTGGTCTACTGGGGTGGGTTCTGCAAATATCTAGATCCAAAGCAGAATTCAGGCGAGTAATATGTAAATCAAAGGCATGAAAATGTAAAATTTCACACTTCCACAGTTATCGCACGTAATTATCATACTTAGCCTTTGGGTCTTAAAATGGTGTATTTTTATGTTTATATTTTACATAAATTTACGCACGATAATAATTACAATTACAATTATCGTCCTCAGTAGTTGTTTCAGATGCTCTAACAAATCCACGAAATATGAAAAGGGGAAGATGCAAACATAAGCTTGCTATTAATATAATAGTTTGATAAATGTATAAAAGCCGGGCGGGATAAACTAGACGCATGTGGGTATCAAAGAATGCTTGATACAGGAATGTGTCAATTTTGGTAGAACACCCGTACAGAAAAACAAAGAGAGAGAGAGAGAGGGAAAGGGATGGAACCACGACTAGCAAACTGTGCAATTAGAGAACACTTGGATGCGTGGGGAACATTTCGTTCAATTTAAGGGCGAGAGACATGTATATATATATATATATATATATATATATATATATATATATATATATCTCTTAATAATATTTAAATAAAGAAATTGTAACACTTATCACGAAATAGCTTCCACGTGTATGAAAAACATATAGCGACAAATACTGGCTTCGAAAAGGCCCACACGAAAGAAAATATATGGTAGAATATGCTTTCTACGAAGATCCTGAATTAAGCAGGTTATAGATAAAGAAAATAGTAGAAATTGCTTATTAGTATTCTACCTTATTAGAAATAAGTGAAATGCAAACTGTTGGTTAGCATTTGTCATTCGTCATAAGGTATAATTTTTGTAGGTAGCTAGTCCACGTGAATTCAAGATATACATCTGTCGAAACGTATTAATAGAAGAAAGCCCATAAAGCCAAAGTAAACTCCATAAATATATTAATCTTTGATAAAATTACGTATTATGTGATGCAGTTAGAAAACTAGGAAAATTCAAAGCTTTCTTCTTTCATTCACGAGAACCATATTTAACCTCAAACGAAACGGAAAATCTATTAAATTTGACAGCGTAAAACTCCCATTTCAGAAATCCCGTTGTAGAAATAACTTGCCATTTTTTTAAAACTTCGAAACATAAATCGTAATTCAAGATTGTGAAAAAAATATACTGAAAGTTAGGAACAAATTGAAACACATGTACGATGACATTTAAGAGTTAAAACAAAGTGTAATAACCCCCCTCCTCCAGTAAAGTTGAGACCACGGTAGAGGAAACAAGAGGAAAGAGAAAAGATAAAATAAAGAAAGATTTTGAGTATAAAATCAGAATAAAAAACCTTCAAAAACATGAAGCCCAACCCCATTCCGTATCCCAACCCTCGACTGATCTAAGGTGTCAGACAAACCGAAATCCGAAATAAATACCTAAATGTGAAATCCCTATAAGTTAACTCAACCTTAAAGCAAATTACGAAACCCACCCCACTTAAAAGCAAAGAGAAAGAAGGTTACTTTGAGCGTGGAGTGACATAGGCGTATATACCGCCAGATACAGACACTAAAGCAAACAACTCAAGCAACAAACGAAAGCACAATCTGACTTCAACCTCCCAGCTGAGTCCTTTGGAAAGTCAGCCGGCACCAGGAGAAAAGAATAAGAATGCAAATAAGAGCATGCCATACCGTGAAGCGATATTACTTCCAAAACAAAAAAAATCAGAAAAAAAAAGGTTTATTATTACAGTTAAGGAAGCAGAACGGACAAGGATGGAGTGATTTGGGTAGGTGTGTTTGTCTTCGTCTCATTCATTCTAGCAAGCACTTATTCATGTGGTATATTACGAAAGCTAAAGATGTCCATAGTAGCAGTAAGAAATGAAACCCAACCCCAAGCAAACTCTCCCACCCTCAGCCCAACAAAAGGGCCAGCGGACTAAAAACAAAAACCCCGAAGAAAACATATCTCAACCCACAGGAAAGAACCCAACGTTTTTACCTCGTTAACGAAAAGGTGTAAAAAGTAACCCATTATGTACTTAAACTCATCCCTATGACATCATAAACTAGCACAGATGAAGTGCCATTAACAGATGGTCGGAGAGAAAGAGGAAATCTCATTTGCGGCGAAAATATAATATACTCTATAATATACTCTGATTCCCGGGATCACATGATCAATGAACCCATCCCGTCCCTCCTACGTCCAGTCGCAGCATCATTAATTTAGTACAGTAAAACAAGAAGCTAGAGTAGGTTTAGATCAAAGAAAGTGGATAGGAAAGTAAAATGAAACAAGAAGGAAAGCTTTTAGGAGAAATGTCGACAGGAGGAGGGAAAGCACTAGATATTCAGACACGGATAACGAAGGAGAGGTCTCCGTAGTTCCTCCCCCAAAATGCTCAACAAAACCGCCGAAAGTAGCAGATAAAGAAGGTACTCTTGGCGGTTCCTACGCCGAGGGATGCCCAGAGGAGAACGTTTTCGAGTGTCACCAATAGTTAAAGGGTTTATTGTAGGTTCGCTATCAGAAGCAGACTAATCATAAGAGACAGTATTTGGTTTCAGATCAAGTCCAGAGAGAGAGACAACTCCTTAAGAAACGCACCCACGAACCTCGGAGCTAATTTGGCATTAAAGTGCCGGGTTGCGTCAGAAAGAACAAAATTTCTTTTCCAAACGGAATCGCCGACTTTGTAGCGTTCATGTCTCGGACGATAGTTATAACGGTTTTGCATACTAAAAGTAGAACCTTTCATCCGTTTGAGAATGTCTGAGTGAAGTTAGTCATAAGATTTGGTAGTACGTACACGTAGGAGGTTTATCAGGGTGAGGATCTAGAAAAGGAGAGGTAGGATTAGCAGGATCAGGAAGAAAATCGCCATATAAGTTATGTTTACGTCCACAAAAACCGAAAACGGAGAATACATGTTAACATCGTGCTTAGCAGTTCCATCGGCATATCCTATTTTCCGTAAGTTTACATCCGAAGTACATTGCTTAGACTTAACGTACGAAGGCAGCATAGTAATAAAGGAATCAAACGTCTGTACCAGCTCGTCATTCCTAGTATTCATCGAATATCAATAACACACTTTGGAACCGGTATAGAGACAATAGCACCCGTCTTTGTTCACGACATATGTCAAATACCTAAGTTCTGGACTACAGAACTGATGTTTCTCCCGCAACAGTTGAAAAATCAGTGAGAGAACTACCATATGATTTTCAAGAGTACGAGTCGCGATTACAATTTCGCCGAGATAGGCGCAACAGAATGGTCCGCTCCAAGAACTTTATCAATCAGACCTTTAGAAGTAGCCGGAGAGTTATTTAAACCAAATGGTATACCCGTAAATTGGAAAAATTCGCGATGAGGTACGGTGAAAGCAGTTAATGGTTTAAACAATTCAGAAAGAGGAATGACCCAATAGGCAGGGAAAATATCAATGCTATAGAGAAATCGAACATCAAGCAACCGATCCAGAATTGGAGAAATATAAGGAAGAGGATAAACAACTAAAACTAACATGTCATCGAGCTCTTTGTTTACAGTCGATTGCAAAGTAGGAGGCAGTGGATAGTATAATTGCTTAATAGATTCTGAGTCTTTTGTGTTCTATTAGAAGAGTACAGCCAAGAGAATCAGATGCGAAAGGAAATGCTATATCAAGGAGATTTTAAAGTGAAAACTGCTCCAAGGAAGTTCAGTAGCCAACATCTGAATAACTGAAAGAGAACTAAAAGACCAATGGCCATGGAGAAAATCGGGAACAAGATGTATGACACGGCAGAAATTTATGCCCCGATTGAGCGATTAAAAGACCACTGGTACCACTAGTACATCAATGCCCACCGCTCTATCTTCCACGGTCAGCGCAAATGACAAATACCCTAGAATTTGACATTTCATACCATTTGCTAGAGTGCAAAAATTAGAAGAAGGGTGAGGGAGTAAAGCGGAATGCAAACGTCGTAAAATATTCCATCCCTGAAAACCCAGGATCGTACGAGAGGACCCAGTAACGGAAGACCGTTAAAACATGTCCGAAAACTGAAACGTCGATATAAGGATGTTTGTCGTTACGCACACTTGTAAAAATAAAGCCTAGGAGGAAACGTTCTTTACCAGAAATGCTAGAAAATAATCTTCACCTCGCTTCGAAGATCATATCGTAATCTTATTGGAGCAATCGGGACAAGAATGTTTAGTAACTCCTAGTTTCCCGCAACCGTAGCAATGTTTACGCTGAAGACAAAGACAGCAAGGAGTGATATGCCTTACGTTAGAACAATTCCAACAACGAAGAGTAGAAGAAGTAGGCGAAGGTTTAGAACTATCTGAAGCAACTTTTGGCTCTACGAGGGTCTATTTAGGCCCAATATTCGAGGTGGTAGGAGAATCCGTTGAACAACTCACATAAGCTAGACTAGGTTCGAGCAAATTAGCAGTTTTCTTAGAAGGTGTAGGTTTAAATTAATCGATGGAATATTTATTCTGCTCGATGTATTTACCTAAAGCCATTAATTGTACTATGGAAGTAAGCTCAGTAAGTGCCAAAGAATTCTGATAGACCGGCGTTAAATTACTTCGAATATAGTATAATTGTTTCCTTGCAGGTAGTGAGGTAGACAACCGTTGGAATAAACTTTGCATGACAGCAACGTAAATAAATGATCATAGTTTCTGAAGAACCCATAACGTGATGTTTAATTCCTTCCAATAAACGTTCATCATAGTCAGCTCTTAGTGATGAGACCTAATCCTTCCAAGAGTTCAAGGAATTCTTACGTGTACGAAACAGCAGTGCTTTTCCTGTAAAGATTTCAGGACCACCAGCAAAGAGCATCGAGTGACAAAGACGCGAGGTATAAGCAATTCTTCTACACAAGTAATAAAATACAACAGCGAAGAGGTACTTTTTCCATAAAATTTTAATCCAGGTTTAGAAATTGAAGATAATTTAGAAGTCGAGGGCAATATTGAAAGTGTTGAAGAGGCAAGTGGCAGTTCTAGTGAATCATCTGAATCGGAGTCCGAAATCAAATCAAGTTCAGCATGATCTGAGTTCGTGTTAGCAACAAGAGGGCTAGAAGAAGGTAATTGAGAAAATTCAGTAGAAATAACACGTTTCGATTACTTAATCTTGGATTCGACATCGGCCTTCAAAGTTTCAAAGAGGAGTAAGAAATGATTTTTCCTCTTAACTTCGTCTTCTGAGTTGGCTTTCATGAGTTCAGCACGCCGTTGTGTATGGAGAAACAAGGTAGTGAAACGTGGGTAGGAAGAGAGAGAAATGTCACCGGTAGACGTAGATTGAAAGCCAGTAAGCTCACGATGAGCAACAGTCAGAGCAGTAGCATTTTATTTGAAAAGTATATGATGGCTAACCATACAGAAATATTTGTTACAATCAAATTTCACGGCGTTGCGAACAGTTTTACGAAGGAACTCAACACTCACACCGCTAGATAATCCTCTAGAAATTAACTCATATTGCAGCTCTAATTTAGATAAACGATTGACTTCCATATTCTAATCGATCAACATGGCATATGACAAGTATTAGGCAATATAAATTTCGATAATTATTTAGATAAACGACAAAGAAAGGGAGTCAAATTAAACCCGAGAGAGCAGAAATCTAAACAAAGAAGCAAGTAATCGAAATCAATAATTTATTACCGCAGGGCCCCACGTTGGGCTTTGCTTTTGGTTTGGGGGGTCTTTATAACATTTGTGAGGTAATAGAGTGATGACTTTCTTGTCACAAGAAAAATGCATCGGATTCATTAAGAAAAAATATAATACGTTTAATAAACAAGAATCAGCGCATCTATACGTAAATTTTACGATAGTTCATGTCGGTAAGATCTGTGGTCCAGCATGATGTATTAAACCGGGTATTTCATTTAACTAAAAATTTTAATTAAGTTTATTAAATAAATAAGTATACCTCGAGTAGGATTTGAACCTACGACCTGTACTTTGCTAGAGTACCGTGCTAACCAACTGCGCCACCAAGGTTCAAGCCCCAATCGATGTAAATTTTGTCTTTATGTATGTAGAACTGATGTAAATTCTAAATATAATGAGATTACAATCAAATTACTTATATTAATGGAATGTGAGCCTGCAATATCGCAAGGATTCACACATACCAAAGCAACTTAACTAATATTAAATTATTATACGTCTTTGTTATGAACTAATAAGTTGAAAAGTAAATATGTAATTAAAAATCATTAATATTTTTTTTAAATACATAAATAAAAATTTTACCTCGAGTAGGATTCGATCCTACGACCTGTACTTTGCTTTCTAGTCTTTTTCCTCAAATATACTTTCAGAGGTTTTTCTATTTAGATAATAAGTGAGCTAGAAACAAGACCATATTTACTTTAATCTTATTCATTTCTAAACTTGATGTTGAAATTTGACTTAATTTTTCTGTGTGGCCGGCAGAATTTAGACAGGCAGCCTTACTTTCCGACTGTGTAAGTAGACAACAACATCGGGAATTAATCTTCTGTCGTAACGTTCTCCACACGTATTTGTGTAGGTGTTGTAACAAAACTAACATGCAGGTGAAGGCGAACTTAAGCGGCAACAGGCTAGGGTCTCCAGTAGAATTCGAAAAAGGATTCAAATAAGATTTCTGCTCTCGGTACCACATCTTGCAGTTTTATAGAAATGTGCGGCAGGCGGGGACGGCTTCTAGTAATGCCGTTAATTTAGAAATAATTGGGATGTAAGTAGTGGGACTGGAAGAGATTGACGTATTATTGTCACGTATAGATTTATGTAAAATATGAATATAAAAATAAATAATTTTAAAAGCCAAAAGCTAAGTGTTTTAATCATATAAATCACAGATATTAGGTTTAGAGTTATTTTCGCTTTCAATAGCGAAATTGATATTAAAGCGCAAGGCATTGGAAAATTGAAATCACTTATAGAGGTCTTCATCAGTACCCTCGAAGGTAAGAAGTCATCCGCGTACCTCCTGTGAAATATGAGGTTGCTTTCCAACGGATAATTATTTTCTAAATTTGTAAAAAAAGTCCACTTAATATTTTTGTTATTAAAATTAAAAAAAGAAACTGTTCATCGCTAATCTTAACCCTATGCGATAAGAAACTGCACGTAGAATTAAAAAGAAAACTTTTGATGATATTTAAACACTCCTAGAAGAGACACTTAAACAATTGATGGTTTCAAAAGCAACAAGTTTGTAATTATCAATAAGTTCCAAATTCATTCGTGAAGGACTTAGAGTTGGTACCAGAGTAAGGGGATCATACATCTAGCGCGTGTCTTAAGCTGTGGTTAGGGCAGTCTGACAGTTTGGATGCAGGTGTACTAGTGAAAGAAACAACCGGTCTCGTATGAGATCCTTCTTTGTGCGTTTTGGGTAAAGTGGAGGGGTAGTGAAGACAAAATTAATTGATTATTTTAAATTGAAATGATATTTAAGAATAGTGGTAGTTTAGATTTCTAGAACTAAACGAAACTTGATAACGAAATTTTCTAAATTGACATTACTGCAATTAAAATCGTCTAACAGTACAAATTTCTCGACCTTCTCAAGGTCATGCATATTCATAATTACGAATTACTAAATTCAGTCCGGCTCTCTAGGAGTCACAAACATCTGAAATTTCTCTGAAATGAGTAATCGTAGGGCAGTTCTTAGTTTAATTCCTACTCGATTGCAGAAAGCAAAATTGTAGCGTGCTCGACGAAATAAAACACAACTCAACCTAAAACATTCCATACGTACAACACTCTTTCGCTTTAAAAAAAGTACCTTAAATTTTATCCCAATGATGTTAATAACCTTATCTTAATCCATAACAATAAACACACACTTAAGAAAGCTTTGAAGCCTATAAGTTACCAGAAAATGGTTGGTTGCACCTTGTATACTTGTAAAACCAAGGTAGAAAGACCTTCTCTGTACACTAGTACATATAACTGTCATCAATATTTTGAAATAAATAAATATCACACAATTCGGAAAATAATAATTCAGTTTATTAATTTTTGTTCACAAAGTCTCCTATCTCAAAATTAAACCAAGCGTAATGATCTGTGTGTACATTATAAATTATATTTTCTCTGAAACACTGGTTGCAATTTTTATCATTACAGTATATATGTAAACGTTTGCAAGTATGAATCACCTTGATTCAAGTCGTAATTGATCTATTTCTTAACGCCACAGAAAAACAAATTAATAATGAGGCATGCTATGATAAACGGTTACTGCAGTTAGTAATCAATCTTGTTAATCTGATTAAATCAATGAAACAAAACGATTAAATTTGTTAATCGGGTGGTCCAGGATAAATCCAAATCTCACGCCAATCGTAACCAACACAAACCAAAAATAAAAATTTATTGTACTGAACTCTCTGATTCTTTGTGTAACTTTACCCTTAAAAAACAGAGATATCTAATAAAGCTCTATTAATGTACCTAAACTGATATTTTGCTTTAAATCTCAAAATAAAATTTTTGTTTAAGGACATTTGAAATTTAAATACAAGAATAAGCTAAATAACTAACTCTATTAAAACAAATTTTCGATAGTAATTATACAATGTCGGCCACAATCGAGCAACACACAAAAATAGGCATTTCCCTACTAAGTATTTATTCTATTTTCTTAACTAAGGACAAAAACGATGGTGGTGGGAACTGGTTGTCTAATCAAAATTTATGATACTAGCAGTGGCATGTTTATAGGAGTATCAATCGTCCACTACTCAACAATATCTAAAATTATGTTTAATTCTAGGTTTCTTAGTCCATGTTATTAGGCAATTTGGGCAATTTGTCCACTAATTACCTTCTCCAATGTTCGTCAAGTTTAAAATTCAGCTCTCTCAGTGTCTCAATTCTGAATTATCTGTAAACCTAGTTGGTTCAATGCCGTTAACAAACACGCAAATATTTACATCAGCATTAATAATTATTTAATGCAGTATTAATTTCAATTTACAATATCCGAAGCCTTTATTTTTTATAAACGATCACTTTAAAAGTTTCTCTTGCTATCGTGCCAATTTTATACACATTACTTTGTCTTAACACAAGGGTTTCTGTTTTTTTCAAACCTGTTTAAACACAAACTTAAATTTTTGCAAACTTGTGAACGTTTCAACATTTTATTCCCAAAAATAGGTTCCGGCAATAAACAGACACTGTTTTTAACTGCACTACTAACTCTTACAACATACATTACTACACATTGCTATGTACTTTCTTTTCTGAAACTACGCAACCGCTTCAACTGAAATAACAATAACAAATCAACTATAACACAAAGAATTACCCGTTCAATCAAAACCAACCTATCTTAAAAGATTTAAATAAAAGATTGAAATGTGTTTGCAGAAAACACGAAACACGACAAGCATTCAATACAATATTCATACGAAACCTCAAAATGTTTATGCAAGTCTCATATATGCACGAAGTTCCTTTTCGCAAAATTAAATAAATTTCAATACTATCTTCCATCAAATTTTCCATTGAAGGATCTCACCTAACAAAGATAGACACATATTCTTTCTACTCTTTCATATAATACGAAAGTATCATTAATTCAGTTACACTGCCCATCGACAGCAATTCAAACCTACGTTACTGAAAATATAAAAGATACATAGTGGCACACACTATCGTCTCAATAAGGGCTCTCATGCAAGTTTAATTCTTGTAACTCACAATTTCAACATTCAAATGTCCTTTTATATAATACTCAATGCTTTACTACAAATTTCAAATTCTCTCGTACAAACATACATTCACACAACACTAACTACACCCAGTCCGTCAAAATAATCACACTACTTAAAGAGCTGTTTGTCTTGAGGCTGATGTAATTTGGTAGTAAGTATCCCCGCAAACAAGTGCTTAACTTTAAGCTCAATTTATTGAAGTCGTAGCTCGGTTCGCATGAATTAAAGTGATCCATGCGGCTAAAGCATAAAACTAAATTACCTACAAATTAAAAACATTTTAATTCATACGTAATTTTAGTTTTACTTAAAACTTTGTCTTGTAGACGCCTATCTATGACCTTCGCGTTAAAAAACGTAGCTTTATATGAAATAATTCAGTAGTTTATGGTGTAGGTTTTGTATTTTAACCTTTCTTATTGTTCGATGTTTCGAGTGCAAGATGGATCATCACTCCCTTATATAATGTTATATGCACATACGA